>JBBPBX010000430.1:60842-74384 GCA_038048925.1 Garcialebias charrua | reverse complement strand
GTATTAATCCAAATTACATTATTGTCACTTAACAATTGAAAATTGAAAAAGACTTCTGGACAGAAGTCGAAACGTTTTCTGCAACAAATAAAGTCCAGTTGATCCCGTATTGAACGCCTTTTTTGATTGGTCACTTAACAATAAATTCCATTTATCTCCAAATATATAATTGAACTATATAAATTAAAAGAAAGAAAATGTGGCATGGCAGTCTCTGCAGAGCTAATTATATCCTCATCAGGGGCTAATGATGCCACGAAAAAGATCTTTTTAAGCTTTAAGAGCATTTGTATAAAGTTAGACTGACATATGATCAATAAGGTTGGTTGCTAAGTTTAATCACTCGCTCGATGCTGCACAGGCAGAACTGACTCTTTGAGTTTATGGACGTAAATTAAGAGGATGCAAACATGGCAGTGTCTTCTTTGTAACTATGAAGCATCTTGAAACCACATTTAGCAATATATTATAATTTAAAACCCTCCAAATGTGACGCCAGTGGCCAGAACCAGCCAACTACTCAATCAGGACCCTTAAGGACTGTAGAACGGTGCCCCCCAGTGTGCAAACACACTCAGGCATGCACAGCATATACAGGTATTATGCAACATGCACAGACAGAACAACATCTAAAAAGGAACTCAGCATGTTGAAGTGAAACTGTATTTAGTGAAAGAAAAATGTGCTAAGCTGCACAGTTTCATGTCGGAGCCGAACAGGTCGACTCATGTAAAATCTGTTTGTCGGCTTCATGTCTGCTCAATGATTTCTCCGTGTGGATCCCACCCACCCTCAGACCTTTATCACATCTTCTTTCAGGATTTTTAATCCCTTCTGTCTGTCCAGTTGTTTAGTTTCATCTGCTGCAAAAGGTAAAGGCGATTGTCTGCGCCGTTCGCCAAATCTCTCACAAACTAGTGAACGGATTTGAGTTGTTACGTTCAACAGTTATGAATTTTTATCACTGGATGATTTTAATTAAACTTACAGAAAGTAATCATTCGATTGACATCTACAGCTGATCTGCATTTGTAGTCAACACAAATCAAGATGGCTACCTTTGCCAACACAAGAATCGCCATGTCCTACACATAAATATTGTGTTAAATCAGACGTGCCCATAGCATGAAGCTAAAAGGACCAGGTCAAAGTGATCTACCTGCTGTAAGGCCACATTTACATGAGAACAACATCTGGAAAATTCAGTGTTTTTACAATGTTCATTGGGGATAATAAACAAAAAAAATTAATGGGTTTTCATAAAAACTATGTAGTTTCCATGTCCATCGGGTTACCAGATAAGAAATTGTGAACTATAGCACTGTGACATTAAAATGATACTATTTTGAGCTAGACTGTCATGTGTTGAGTAAAGATATTCTAAGATGAGGTGTGTGCTGTTTGTTGAATATGTGAACAGAAAAGGAGAGGGTAAATAAGACATTTTACATTTATCTGGCAACCCTCATCATGCATGCAGTGTCAGTTGCGTCCAAACTGGTGAATACACTAATGTCACTTTGCAGCCTGGATTTTATTAGTTTTGCTCCTACATGCTGAAAAAGGGTGAGAAGCACAAAAACACTCTGCTCTCTGACATTTATTATAACTATTGTTATTTATTATAACTGTTGTTATATTTCTAAAAAAGCTAAGTCTGGTCCTCTGGACAACGATCCATTGTTAGGCTGATGGTCCTCCTTGATCATGTGAGCAGCTAGGTTCAGGCTGTCATCAGCCAACTGGTTGTGTAACACTGTGAGAGGGTGCTATTTATAAGACTGAGCTGAACCCAGCACCTCAGACTGAGGAAGTCTTTCGGACGAAAGACGAAACGTTTCTACAATTTTTTGCTTTGTTTTGTTTTTTTGTTTTTTGAATGTCCAGAGGACCAGACTTAGCTTTTTTAGATTTTTCTACCTGGATTATTGAGCATGCATCAGGGTGTGTTGTTATATTTATTATAACTGTTGTTATGTGTATTATAACTGTTGTTATGTTTATTATAACTGTTGTTTTGTTTATTATAACTGTTGTTATATGTATTATAACTGTTGTTATGTTTATTATAACTGTTGTTTTGTTTATTATAACTGTTGTTATATGTATTATAACTGTTGTGATGTTTATTATAACTGTTGTTATGTTTATTATAACTGTTGTTTTGTTTATTATAACTGTTGTTATATGTATTATAACTGTTGTTATGTTTATTATAACTGTTGTTTTGTTTATTATAACTGATGTTATATGTATTATAACTGTTGTTATGTTTATTATAACTGTTGTTTTGTTTATTATAACTGTTGTTATATGTATTATAACTGTTGTTATGTTTATTATAACTGTTGTTTTGTTTATTATAACTGTTGTTATATGTATTATAACTGTTGTGATGTTTATTATAACTGTTGTTATGTTTATTATAACAGTTGTTAAATTAATTGTTACAGTTGTTATGTTTATTAAAATGTTGTTATGTTTATTAAAAATGTTGTTGTGTTTATTAAAAATGTTGTTGTATTTATTATAACAGTTGTTATATGTATTATAACTGTTGTGATGTTTATTATAACTGTTGTTATGTTTATTATAACTGTTGTTTTATGTATTATAACTGTTGTTATGTTTATTATAACTGTTGTTATATAATAATAATAATAATAATAATAATAATAATAATAATAATAATAATAATAATAATAATAATAATAATAATAATAATTTGTCACATTTGTCATCTGTGTATGTTCCCATACTTGACAGACAAAATTGGTCTTCTGCATTTAACCCAACCACCACCATGTATTATAACTGTTGTTATGTTTATTAAAATGTTGTTATGTTTATTAAAAATGTTGTTGTGTTTATTAAAAATGTTGTTATATTTATTATAACAGTTGTTATATGTATTATAACTGTTGTGATGTTTATAATAACTTTTGTGATGTTCATTATAACTGTTGTTATATGTATTATAACTGTTGTTATGTTTATTATAACTGTTGTTTGTTTATTATAACTGTTGTTATATGTATTATAACTGTTGTTATGTTTATTATAACTGTTGTTTTGTTTATTATAACTGTTGTTATATGTATTATAACTGTTGTTATGTTTATTATAACTGTTGTTTTGTTTATTATAACTGTTGTTATATGTATTATAACTGTTGTTATGTTTATTATAACTGTTGTTATGTTTATTATAACTGTTGTTATGTTTATTATAACTGTTGTTATTTATTATAACTGTTGTTATATGTATTATAACTGTTGTTATGTTTATTATAACTGTTGTTTTGTTTATTATAACTGTTGTTATATGTATTATAACTGTTGTTATGTTTATTATAACTGTTGTTATGTTTATTATAACTGTTGTTTTGTTTATTATAACTGTTGTTATATGTATTATAACTGTTGTTATGTTTATTATAACTGTTGTTTTGTTTATTATAACTGTTGTTATATGTATTATAACTGTTGTTATGTTTATTATAACTGTTGGTATGTTTATTATAACAGTTGTTAAATTAATTGTTACTGTTGTTATGTTTATTAAAATGTTGTTATGTTTATTAAAAATGTTGTTGTGTTTATAAAAAATGTTGTTATATTTATTACAACAGTTGTTATATATATTATAACAGTTGTTATGTTTATAATAACAGTTGTTATGTTTCCTAAAAATGTTATTATGTTTATTATAACTGTTGTTATATTTATTATAACTGTTGTTATATTTATTGTAACTGTTGTTATATTTATTGTAATTGTTGTTATATTTATTACATCTGTTATATTTATTATTACTATTGTTATGTTCATTATATCTGTTGTTATGTTCATTAAAAATGTTATGTGTATTATAACTGTTGTTATATTTATTATAACAGTTGTTATATTTATTATAACTGATGATATATTTATTATAACTGTTGATATATTTATTATAACAGTTGTTATATTTACTATAACTGGTGTTATATTTATTATAACTGTTATATTAATTATAACTGTTGTTATATTTATTATANATTATAAATGTTGTTATATTTATTATAACTGTTGTTATATTTATTATAACTGTTGTTATATTTATTATAACTGTTGTTATATTTATTATAACTGTTGTTATTATTATACTGTTGTTATTTATTATAACTGTTGTTATATTTATTATAACTGTTGTTATATTTATTATAACTGTTGTTATATTTATTATAACTGTTGTTATATTTATTATAACTGTTGTTATATTTATTATAACTGTTGTTATATTTATTATAACTGTTGTTATATTTATTATAACTGTTGTTATATTTATTATAACTGTTGTTATATTTATTATAACTGTTGTTATATTTATTATAACTGTTGTTATATTTATTATAACTGTTGTTATATTTATTATAACTGTTGTTATATTTATTATAACTGTTGTTATATTTATTATAACTGTTGTTATATTTATTATAACTGTTGTTATATTTATTATAACTGTTGTTATATTTATTATAACAGTTATATTTATTATAACTGTTGTTATATTTATTATAACTATTGTTGTATTTATTATAACAGTTGTTATATTTATTATAACAGTTGTAATATTTATTATATCAGTTACTGTATATTTATTATAACTGTTGTTATATGTATTATAACTGTTGTTAGAGCAGAAAAACTTTGGACTGCAGCCACCTGGGGTGTGCATGTGCCACTTCACACTTGGACCATCTCACTCCTCCATGGAGGGTTCCCCTGAAAATCTTTGCTCTGAGACCTGGATTCAGAAACCTTCTGTTTCAGCGAGAGCGAGGCTGTTGTCTGTAAATGAACCAACGTCTCTAAATGGGGCCTCAGACTGGCTGCCCTGTCAGTCAATCAAGAGACAGATTTCATAGATGGATGATTGGCTGATGTCTATTTTTTTAATGCCATGCCATCTACCCATAATACCTTTGAGATTGACCGATAGATGGTGATCGACACATTGGCCACCCCTTGTTGAAGCATATGTGGTAGTAGCTGATGAGAGTCATCCTGAGCGCTTTGATCTGCTACAAATCTGGCAAGATGTGGTCGTGGTGGCCATCTTGAATTAAATCTTGTCATGAAGGGCGGCAGGTGATATGCATTCCTTCAAAATATCCCAGGCCTTTAGTTTTCATTGCAATGTTTAGAGTTTTGAGCTTTGTACAAGTAACCTTAGGTCAAGCTAAAACCCTCACAGTTCGAAAATTTGACATTTGTCCATAAGATTTCATGTTATTTAAAAAAAAAACCACACTTTTGAATTTAGAGATATAGTAGAGCTTATCAGCAAAATTACTCAGGGGACCACAGTTGCTGCAGCCAAGAGCTCAGTGGTCGGACATCCAGCAGTTATTATTGTCATTAAACATCAAAGTTCATGTGCAATAATCCAGGTTAAAAAAATTCTAACAAAGTTAAATCATGTCCTCTGCACGGTTTCTTTTTATTGAAACTTTCCATCTTTCATCCAAAGCACTTCATCAGTCTGAAGAGATGCAACAAACTCAGCCCCATGCAAGTGGCACACTCGCATAGTGGGCCAACCAGTTTGATGGTGCTAAGATGGTTTCTGGAGTCCGCCCTCTCTCCCGTCAACTCCTCTGAGGCAGCCATGGCTAAAGTGGTTCAAAACATCAAAGTTCACTTTGATTCCAGGACTCCAGAAACCATCAACCACCATCAAACTGGTTGGCCCACAATGCAGTGGTGTAGTCTACATGATACGTGGGCATGCAGAGTATACCCACTAGAAAAGCCTGAGCATTTCAGCATACCCACTTTAAAGTGCCCAATGATACATGGCATATCATTGGGCACATGTCATTGATATGTTAAACGGCAGTTAAATGCTTCTGTAACAATCTGTCTGTATGCAGCGTTTGTTTATTACGTTCCTTTATACAGTACATTACTTGTTTTGTTCTTTCCACAGATTTCAACTTCAAAGTATCAGAATTATCACTTTGTAATAATGTCCAAAATATGTGGATATATTTTCAAAAAGCTTTTTAGCCAGGCTGTGGCTTCAGCTTACAAGAATTTACATGGGTTAGTTGAGCTCCAACATTGTGAGGACAGCATTTTAAAAACATCCATCCATTTGATAAAAGGTCTTCTCTGTTGTTGTCAGATGTAAGTCATCTCTTGATGAGCAGTACACTTGGGCCTCCTGTTCATCAATATGAGCCTGGAAAGTAACAACATGGTTAAGGAAGCACTGCTCTGCAATGGAAACAAGAAGACTAATGAAACCTAAAGAGCCTGAGAACAATCACATTTGGAACATTTTATAGACACAATGGCCCTCATTCACGAAAATGTTCGTATTTTTATCCTAAATTTCTCCTACTTTTGTTCGTACGAAGCGTTCGTACGAACATGCCACGTCAGATTCAACAAAGTCTTCTATCCTGAGGAAACGTGTGTAAATGGGTTGCGTAAATATGATGAATCCCACCTGTTCTAAACAGCTGCGCGTGCACGCGAGAGGTTATTTACATAATTCCCACCCCTCAAAACACCATATAAGGCCACGTTTCCTGCCTTCTGACAGCAGGAAGTGTCCATTCATTCAAACTCAAGAAGTAAAAGGAGGAACTTCACGCGTTCGGAGATCTGCTCTCAGTCGCGCTGTGGCTACCCCCCCCCCCCCCCGCAAGTGTCGGATGGTCAAATATCTTTAATTTTAGTGTACTGTGTTACATTATAGTTTCACTTATTCAGAAGAGCCGTGGCGCACCGCTACCCCCCCCGCAAGTGTCGGATGTGTTTTTGAACAGAAGCATTTTAAAATGTCTCGAAACTACAGTTAACTTCATATTAATATTGTAGTGCATATGTTTTGTCTCCCGTGGGTCGTACAGTATCAGAAATCAAGAATAAATGGTTTGATCTGAAAATGGCTTCAAACAAACGTCTCGCCGCAGCACGGACAGGAGGAGATCAAGGAATAGTCTGAGATGGATGGACAATAAATGCCACGCTGCAAGACGCGTGCCAACATGTTTTGCAGCACAAATGGGTCATGCGCGCACCTCCTGGTCAGCGCGCAACCACATTCTGCAGGTTATATTTCGAATCAGATATAATAATCTATTGCTCCGATGGTGTTTGGCACAAGATCAGTCTTAATTCGTACTTGTTCTGCGGCGGTGTATGGGGATTTTATGTACCTGGGTGTTAATATGAGGAGCGGCTTTGATGACCAAGGGGAGCGCACGACTCACTGAAGCCTGCGCGACACACCAGACAAATTAAACTTAAAATTATAATTCTAATTCAAACAGAATAACCTATTGTCAAGAATAATTATGGTGCGTGATTTTTTTAAACCCAAAATATTTTCTAAATAACGAAATATGAAGTTATTCGTGGAGAAGATCCGTCTGGATGACAGCAGACTGACGCTCCTAAATTATACGACAGGTCCGGACCACTCGTAAATTTTGTTCGTATCTGAAGAAAATCGTAGGATACGAAAACATTGTTGGATGCCACAAATGATCCTAAATCACTCGTACGCACAGTTTAAGAACAAATCGGTGCGTACGAACGGTTCGTGAATGAGGGCCATTGAGTTGGTTCAACCTGTTTTTTGTATAATTAATACTTCTGTACTTTCTACTTTAATACATGAACAAGTTTTGCTTTGATACTGTTTTATAAGTTCTATAACATATTTTTAATACAATGCCAATTGTACATTTACTCAAATATAAGCATCAGAGAAATTTGGAAATGTTCAATATGCTTAAAAATCTAAATAAATGGATTAATATATTGTACTAACCGGTGTACTTCAGTACAAAATTGCTCTCATTACACACCAATGCTTACACGGAACTTCACCTGATTATCTAAAGGACATTCTTGCACCATATTCATCCACCCGGTCTCTACGATCACAGAACAGTAATCTCCTTCACATTCCTCGAACCAAATTAAGGACCATGGGAGACCGGGCATTCTGTGTGGCTGCCCCCCGCCTATGGAACTCCCTCCCTGACTACCTGAGAGCTCCACAGTCACTGGTTGACTTTAAAAAAGGCTTAAAGACCTTTCTTTTTAAGCAAGCCTATTCTGCCTCCACATGATTTTATCTTTGATCTTAGTTGATATTATCATTGTTTTTATTATTGATTTTTGTTGTTTTATCATTGATTTTACTTGATTTTATCACTTGTTTTTATTTGATCATTGATTTTAGTTGCACTTTGTAGCACTTTGAGATTTTTGTTAATGAAAAGTGTGTTACAAATTAAATTCATTATTATTATTATTATTATTACTTTGGTTTCTAAGCACAGTACGCCCACTACAAAAATCTAGACCACACCACTGCCACTGTGGAAGTGTGCTAGTTGTGGGACTGAGTTTGTTACAGCTCCCCGGACTGCTGAAGTGTTTTGGATGAAAAACGAAACGTTTCTACACTAAGAAACTGTCCAGAGGTCCGTGCTCGGGGTCCCTCTTGGGGTCTTGGGCTTTGGTCCCCCCTTTGTCTTCCTCAGGTCTTGTGGGTCGGGTCTATGATGCTTCACGGTCCCTATTGAATGTTCTATTAGAGAAGCCTTATACACTTATGCATGCTCATAACCACACACAGATGGATGCAGGGATGCACATGCAGGTATCGTATGTAGATATGTAGATGTGCACGTGTCTGTATATGCATTTATATGTATGTATGTATGTATGTATGTATGTATGTATATATATACTGTATGTAGGTATAGGTATATATATTTATAGAAATCTACTGCAAAGCCATGAATATTCTGTCTATTATACAAATGTATTTTGTTATTGTGTTCTGTCATGTTCTTTGCAGGTTTGCGGGTGGCGATCGGGTGTGTTTGCCTTGTGCTTTCTGTGTGTATTTGTTATGTTTTGTGGTCTTACTTTCCATCTTTATTTTCTTTCTATCCTATTTAAAATAAATAAATAAAATAAATAAATAAATAAAAATTAAAAAGTCATAATGGTGTGAAGAGGATGGCTATAAGGTGAGAAGGGAGGCCATCTATAAAAGGGGGGACTTCCAGAGGACCTGGCTTAACTTTGCTGGGTGTCAATAAGATGTTTGGTTTATGATTTAAAATCTAGTTTTATTTTAAGAATGAAATATTTTGGTGGGTCAAACTGAGTTCAGCTGTGGGCCTGATTTGGCCCCTGGACCACCAGTTGAATAGCCCTGAAATAGAGTAACAAGCACACACACACACATGCACCCCCCACATGCACACATCCACAGGGTTTTTGCCTCCTCCCATTTCTTGCCAACTCCAGCCAGCGCTGGCGTGCGCAGCACTCACCTCATTTGCCCTTAGTCAGCTAAAAGTCCGGCCGCATTGTCTGAACCAAAAACACTTCCCTGCATTCCTGTGGAAGTTTCTAAAAGGAACATTTTAGAAAAACTAAAATCAGCAATGCCATCCTAATTAGATCAAGATGGATTAGAAGTTAAACTCTGCCGTGAGCTGCCAGCTCCTGACACGGCCCAACATGTGCCGGGCTGCTGTTCCCCGCGATGTAAAAAGGACGACTTTTAATCTCGTTT
This sequence comes from Garcialebias charrua, assembly GCA_038048925.1. Classification (NCBI taxonomy): domain Eukaryota; kingdom Metazoa; phylum Chordata; class Actinopteri; order Cyprinodontiformes; family Rivulidae; genus Garcialebias; species Garcialebias charrua. Next base: position 64,784 of record JBBPBX010000430.1, on the reverse strand, counting down.
CCTCCCTCATGGAGAGGCATAATGAGTAATCATGTTACCCATCAGCCCAGATTTGGAGGCTGAGTTATGTGCATTACTGACAGTGAGAAATGGTTGGCTTGAAATTTAACACAGCACTTAGAGATATACAGTAGTACGTTCAAATGTTAGAGCACGTGTGAGTGAGTATTGAGGACAGGATAGTCTTACAGAGAAGTTAAAGGGCATCTTTCTGCATTTTCAGAGCAGAAAAACTGAACTGTTGTGGACTTGATGTTGAGCTGGAGAGCACAAACAGTTTAAAACTATAATGTATATATAAAATCTAATTTTCCTTCCTGAGATAGTCTAAGAGTGATGACTGGGGGGTTGGGGGTTCTTTGAACTGATTGGATACTGTTTATTGTTTATTTATTTGGATCCCCATTAGCCATTGCCCTAACAATGGTTATTCTGTCTTTATAATAAATGTTTTTTATGATGTCAACCCCCAGAAAGTTAGACACACTTAATATAACATTGGTAACATAGCATAAAATAATTAACTCATGAATGTAAAATCCTAACTCATTCAACCTTTATTTCGTCAGGTTAATCTCATTGAGCCTCGAGGACTCATTTACAAGAGAGACCTGCTACAAACTAAAGAATGATGACAACAATAACAGTCGAAATTTCCTTAAACAATCAAAAATAGACAAACATAAAAGAGAAATACAGATTTTTTTAACAAATTAAAAACAAAATATTAAAGTAACAAAACATTATAAGGTAGATATAGAAAATCAGTAACAGTAATCAGTAACAACACATCTGCATTGGTTTTTGCCAACGCTTTATAACGCTTATATAATAAAATAATTTTGCAGGTTTCTTTTAAAAGCTCTATTTAACACAGATGAAGAAAGAGAGTTCCAGATTTTCATTCCTCTAAAAATAATATTTTGTCCAGCATTCCTGTTGCATGGAAGAAACAACCTATTAAAGCATGCTTTGTAATAAAACTGTGTAATGTTTTGCTACATCAAAGTCAATTATATAACACGTTTAGTATCCACAATGTTTCTGAAACCTTATTTTTAACCAAAGGCCAACTTAATGTTTTGTACATACTGACAGTATCTATATATGTGGAACAATTCAGTGCAAGACGAGCAGCTCTGGTTTGAACTGTAGTTTGGTTAAGTATTTTTCTGGCACCCGCTTCGGATGTTATCAACCATACGTATCGGTCCGAATCCGCTGTTTTCTGAAGCGCTGGACCACACCATCAGGCCATACTTCACACAAGACAACTGTGTTAATAATTTAAGGAATTAATTGGAATGGTATATAATGCAAACATCTTTTTATAACAGCTTGTTGTCTTCTTATCACTGTAACAATGGGTTCAATCTGCTGAGCCCACTCCAGTCTGCTGACCATCATAACTCCCTGAACTCTAATTCTTCTACTGAGTAATGAGCTATACAAATAAAGTTTATTATTATTTTATTATTATTAATGGCTGTTCCATTTATAGACAGGTTTAGTTTTGGCTGAGTTTTTTTTTATTTCCAATTTGATCCAAATATTATGCTTTTGGTTGTCTATATGTTTAAAACCAATTTATTTTGCATGCACCCAATTTACAACTTGCCTAAATTCGCTGTCCGAGGTGCTGGACAGTGTCTCAACAGATGAACCTGACATATATATTGTGGTATCATCAGCATAGATGATATAGTCTACATAATAGTTGTTATCTACCCATGCCGCAGTTAACCTCAGCAGTTTGTTTCACTTTTCTTCATGTGTTCCTGTCAATCATTCAGGTTCAGGGCTATTCAACTGGTGGCCCGGGGACCAAATCAAGTCCACAGATGATCTTAGTTTGGCCCACCAATGGGTTCGTTTTAAATAAAAATAGATGTTAAACCATAAAACAAATTAACTTACTGACAATGACAGCTGGATGTCTGACCCATGAGCTCATGGCTTTCAGTAGCTGTGCCCACAGTTTAGTTAAAGAGCCCTGGGGCCTCATGTACAAAGACTTGCGTAGATTTCTTACTGAAAAGTCACGTACGGACAAATCCAGAAAAGTGTCCACGCACAAAAAAATCCAGATTTATCAAACTGTGCGTACACCGGAATCCACGCACATTCCTTATGTACAACACAATCAACGTGGAATTCAGCGCACATGAGAGAGTGGCCGACTCCGCCCTTGACACGCCTCCGTATGAATATGCAAAGTCATTCAAATATGCCATGCACGACAGGAATGTCGTCTCTGCTCCATTGCAAACCATGTCGGAACGTGGAAAAAAGAGGAACTTCACGGACTGTGAACAGAAATCACTTCTGAGTGAGGCAGAGAAGCACGGAAAAAGGCTTCATTCGGCACGCACAGTGCAAAACAAACCATCCACTTTTAAATAAGAAGTTGACCAAGCTGATCTAACATGCCTGTATAGCTTAGTGGCGAACGCGCCCGCCCTTCGTCCCAAAGGTCGTGAGATCGACTCCCGCTTGGTACAATGTTTTTTTTTTTTCATTCCAGATTTAAAGACCACAGGAAAACTATTGAATGAAACAACAAGAAATAGAACAATACATGAAATGAAAGGAAGCAGACGATTTATTGTTTTGTAAATAGTTTTCATGTGTATTTCAATCTGGAACGAAAAAAAAAAGAAAAACGTTGTACCATGCGGGAGTCGATCTCACGACCTTTGGAACTAAAGGCAAGCGCTTTACCCACTGACCTAAACGTAGGCGTGTTAATACACCTTGGTTAACTTCTTATCTAAAGAAATTACATCTCATTGTTGTCAATATTGTTGCCACTATCTGGCGCATGCTTTTATATCCACTCATCTAATTGCGTCCATGTGGATGTAATAATCGTTAATCATGTGTGTTTGGTGGGATTTATGATTGTTTTCACATCGTGGACACGGTTTCACAGATCACCTGTAAGTGTCGCCAAAGGAACAATAACCACAGAAACGTGCGTACGCCAACAGGGGAGCAGCCGTGGATTTCTACGTGGATGCGCAGATATTCCCGTTCATATCAGATTTGATACATACGCCACTTTGCGTGGAAAGTGACGTGCGCAATGTTTTTGTGCGCACGCATGGTTGATACATGAGGCCCCTGGTGTAGACCATGTGTCTAAATGCATTGTCCCCAGCAGACCTGCGGATGTCATGTTTGTTGCTTTCTGTGTAACGAGGCTGTGTGCGTGTCAACATTCACCGCTGGTGATTGGCGTCATGCTGCAAAACCATTTGAGAAACATTTTTCATCACCAAATGAAAACCGAGTCCTCAGAGCTGACCACCTGGAGTCAGATCATCTGGAAGGGTTTCAAAAACTACAACAAACTCACGCAGGCCCTCGGGGTCTAATGGGGATGATTCTCAGCTACTACCACACCGAGTTTTAGCTCAAGATGTGTAAAATTAAAAGAGTTGCAGCCATTTTTGTGTTTGCTGAGGTTGATTAGCTGAATTATCTTGAATCGATTGACTTTAAAAAAATGTTGATATACACTTAATATTATCTGAATGTTGCATGAGATATTTTGCTAACAGACAGATTAACTAATGCATACAGGCCATTGAAAGAGCACCAGATTTTTATGGCAGCGTGCAAAAATAAACTGTGAGGTCAACGAGTAATTTAACAATTTGTGATTTTAACTTAAAAATTTTCACTTATTATGTTGATGAACTTACTAAATGATTTTTAGAATTGTGTTTATGCTGCATATTGGTTTGTCTGCCTACAGATTCATTTTATTCTGAAAAGTTTCTATCCAAAGAAAAAAAAAAGCCACAATTTGTCATAATTGATCAGATTTGGATTTTATTGCCTGGCTCGGTGCGTTGATGGAGTGAAAATTAAGCCCAAGTCCAGTCTGTGACATCGGATGAGTCAGAGACAGATCATCGGCTGCAGAGGTTTTCCATT
>JBBPBX010000430.1:43216-60837 GCA_038048925.1 Garcialebias charrua | reverse complement strand
TTTCACATCCACAGCCCAACAGAACTTCCCCGGCGCACTCATAAAGCACAATTAACTTCTGTGCCTTCTTATAAATATTCATTAGTGCACACATATTGTCATTTTGTTCAAAATGATTTCAATCAAATTAGCATAATTAAACATTATCTGTGGTGATGCTGCTGGTCCTGCAGCCAAGGCGAGACTACCCAGCCGTGTTTCGATGTGTGTCAAAGCCAAACGGAGGCATGATGGATAATACAGTTATGTCTGGGAGACAATGTGAGTCTTGCAATATTGTTATTAATGTGCTCTGGTAATGGGGACGCCTCGTACATGAATGGGCTTGTCTTCAGCAGGGGCTTCTGTGTGTGACCGCAGAAAGAAAAAGATATAGAGTATTTAAAACAAATGTCAAGCAAATATTAGAGGACAGACAGAGACACAGTAATGTTATCCATCCATTATCTACTGTTTGTTACAAAGTCGGGTCACGGGGCAGCAGCTTGAGTGGGGAGGTCCAGACAACTGGCTCCTCTCGACGTGGAGGAGCAGAGGTTCTACTCCGAGTCTCTCCTGATTGAACTTCTCACCCTGTCTCTGAGGGAGAGTCCAGCTACCCTGCAGAGGAAACTCATTTCAACCTCCTGTACCCATGATCTCATTCTTTCAGTCTCTACCCAGAGTTCATGACCAGAGGTGAGGAACGTAGACTGACCGGTAAACAGAGAGCTTTGCCTCACAGCTCAGCTCCATCTTCACCACAGTGGACCGACACAGAGTCTGCAATACTGCAGATGCTGCACCAATCCGTCTGTCAATCACCCTCCATTAGTCTTTCACTCGTGAGCAAAACCCAGAGATACTTGAACTCCTCCACTTGAGATAAAACCTCAACCTCAACCTGGAGAATGCAACCCGTCCTTTTCCGGTTCAAGACCATGGCCTCAGTCAGATTTGGAGTTGCTGATTCTCATCCCAGCTGCTTCACACTCAGCTGAGAACTGCTCCAGTGAGAACTGGAAATCACGGTACAGTGACACTGACAGGACCACATCATCTGCAAAGAGCAGAGATGAATCCCGAGGCCACTGAACCGGACTCTCTCCACCCCCTGGCTGCACCGAGAAGTTCTGTCCATGAAAGTTATGAACAGAATCTGTGACAACGGGCAGCCCTGGAGGAGTCCAACTCACAACCCTGACGGGTCCAACTTACTACCGGTAATGTGAACCAAACTCTCGCACCGCTTGTGTAGAGAGTGAACAGCCCGTAACAACGGCACACAATCCTGAACTCACGGAGCACCCTCCACAGTGTACCCCAAGGAACACAGCCGAAAGCCTTGTCTTAGTCCACGAAACACATGTAGACTGGATGAGCAAGCTTCCAATAATTTTATTTATTTATTAAAATTATTTATTCATTTCAGATTTTAAAAAAACTATTTGCAAAACCACATAAAAAAATAAAACAACACATGAAATGAAAGGAAGCAGAAGAAGAAAAAATTGTATCATATCTGCCCCTTCTTTAAACAAAATTAATTCAAACAATCAATTCATACAATAATCATCTATAAAAAAATATAACATAATAAATAACTCATCACATTTTACCATATACAGTATAGTAATTTGGATGTAAACCAATTTTTTTTATTTTTTTCAGAAATTTTGTTTTAATAATTTTCTTAAACATAGGCATTGACTTTGCAATTTTAATATCATTTTCCAAACCATTCCACAGACCTATTCCCTGAATTAAAGTAGACCTACTCTTCAAACTAGTTCTATATTGTGGCATAACAAAAATATCTGTACCCTTAAGATTGTAAGTACTTTTCCTTTTTACAAAAAGCGTTTGGATGTTTAGGGGAATATGAATTTCTGAGCTTTGTACAATACTAAAAGAATATTATAGTCAACCAAATCATAAAACTTCAGCAACTTCAATTTGCAAAACAAAACATTTGATGGATGGCAGTAATGTTTTCTTGTAATAATTCTTATAGCTCTTTTCTGTAGAGTAAAAATAGGCTTAGTTATAGTTGTACACACTGTACCCCAAACATCTATACAATAAATTAAATGTGAGACTATAATTGTATTTTACAACAAATACAGTGCTTTATCATTTAATAAATCTCTAACTCTATACGTATAGCACTGCAATGGACCTAGATATTTTAGTTTTTACAAAATGTATGTGCTGTTTCCATGACAACCTATCATCAATAATTACACCCAAAAACTTCACCTCCCTTACTAATATATATAATATTATTATCCACTTTACCTAAATAAGGTAAATAGAGCAGCTCTACAACAAAATCATCTAAACATCATTTGACCTTAAATGTCTTCACAGTTTTTACAAGATGTTCCCTGATGCATGCTCAATAATCCAATAAAAAATTTACAAGATGTTCTTTTTCAACCTTCCATGTTTGATGCTTGCAGATCTAAAATTATTGCTTGTTGCAACTGGACGTGTCCTGGTGTGAACCCGGCCACAAATCCACGTGCTTTTGGGGTGTGTCTGTCTGAAGAGCACATTCACTTTGCAACGCCATGCCAAGTGACTAAATGGGGACATTGGATGAGTCACGAGGGTGTGTTTGTGTTTAGTATGTTCTCATTCATTCACCACAATAACACAGACCTCGCAGGCCAATGGCTTCATGCCCAAACCCATCAAATCTGAGGACACGCCGTGTTTACACAGCCATGGTTACATGCTGACAGACAAGATCATGGAGTTTTTTTGTTTTTTTTCTGTAATTATACGAACAGAAAAAAATACAGATCACAGAAGAAATAGCCAGGAAATCGAAGTTAATATCTTAATCTACTGTAGAGTTTTGTTTCTGTGGGCACGGTACGTTTTGTGGAATAAGGAAGTGTGTCACTGGAACAGTTTGGACTTGTTGCAGCACGGCCATTGGATTTGAACCTGCAGAATAAATAATCATGGCCGGCCCAAGGCATGAGCAAACTAAGCGGCTGCTTAGGGCCCTGGGGGCCACTAGGGGGCCCCCTAAGTAGAATTGAAAATTTTAAGTAATGATTTCTATATGATTCTATTTAATATTTTATGTTCAGCTTTTGCAAATTATTGCATCCATAGATTTAAGAACTAATTATTCAACTTTATATGTCTTTTTTAAACCATTTTATGTGGTGTCAAGTAATTGTTAATTTACATTATTTAAGGATTTCCTTGATATTTTATCTTTATTTTATTTTGTCTGTTTTTTTTGCACAGTTTAATTTATTTTATGCATCTAACTTATTTCATCTGTTTGTTGTTATTCTTGCACTACGAATTATTTTGATCATTACTGCTGCAGTTCTTTGGAACCAAAGATAATAAACCAGATTACACTTTTGCTGCAACATACATTGTATACTGGTGTTCTTTTTTCTTTTGTTACTTTTAGTATATACATATAGGATAATGTAAACATGACTGTCAGATTTGCAATGAGTTTATGTTAGGTGGGTGAATGATCCAATCATCTGACAGTTGATTGCAGTAATCCACATTTTTAAGAGAAATAGAGGGCCCCAAACCAAATTTTGCTTAGGGCCCCATGGAGGCTTGGATTTTTATTTTACATCCAGCAGAGAAACTCTACATCCATCCAGTTTCTGCTTGATCCTGTGCAGGGTTTCAGGGACGGGGTGCATTTTCATTCAACCTTTATTTAGTCAGGTAAATCTTATTGAACCTCATGGGCTCATTTACGAAAGCGACCTGCTAAAACTAAAGAACAATGAACAGCAATGGTAGAATGTCCTTAAACAATAAACAAACAATAGAAAACAAAAAAGAGAAAAAAACAAAAGAAAGAAATACATTTTTTTTTTTTTTGGGTGCAGTCATTGAGCAAAGAAGTAGGAGACATCTTGGACAGACAGACCAGTAAAGTGGCATGGGTCCAGTTCATGCTCACACCCAGTTCACCTCATAACCTAACATTCATGATTTCAGAATGTGGAAGTGGAGAAAACCCACACATGTACAAACATGGAAGAGTTGAACCTAGCACTTTTTGCTGCAAGGCAGCAATGCTAACCAACTATCATTTCTAAACGTCGACAAATGTTTGGATAGAAGCACTTTTGGGTTGACATACAAACTTTAAAAAAAAAAAGCAATTAAATCTGAATAGAAGACAAGAGAAGACACATCAGAGACTCTTCCAGCATCATTTAACCTTCAGTATGACCTCAAATTAACAACTAATGTCTTTCTTTAGAAACCACTCCTTGGCAGAGCTTGGTGGCTGAGGGAGCAGAAGAATGTACGCTGGGTCAGGAAGTAGAAGTGTAGAAAATAGGTGGACAGTGTTAAGAATAAAAAGAAACTTTTCTTCATCTGATGAACATTGAGCTCTTGGCAAGAATCCACTGAAATTATGAATTGTTGCCAACGGCTTGCTGGATATTTCTTCAGACTGTTTAGACAAACTGCTGCTGACGGGACTCTCTCTACTCTCCATGTTTGTATTTTACAAATATTACACTCATTAACATTTTCTTAAAAACAATAACAATAATAATAGTTTATTCTTAATAATAATAATAATAATAATAATAATAATAATAATAATAATAATAATAATAATAATAATTTGTACTGCACTCGGATACAAGCGGCTGAAATGAGTTTTCTCCGCAGGGTGGCTGGACTCTCCCTTAGAGATAGGGTGAGAAGCTCAGTCATCCGGGAGGGACTCGGAGTAGAGCCGCTGCTTCTCCACATCGAGAGGAGCCAGTTGAGGTGGCTCGGGCATCTGGTTAGGATGCCTCCTGGACGCCTCCCTGGTGAGGTGTTCCGGGCATGTCCCACCGGGAGGAGACCCAGAGGAAGACCCAGGACACGCTGGAGGGACTATGTTTCTCGGCTGGCCTGGGAACGCCTTGGGATTCCCCCGGAGGAGCTGCTCCAAGTGGCTGGGGAGAGGGAAGTCTGGGCCTCCCTACTTAGGCTGCTACCCCCGCGACCCGACCCCGGATAAGCGGAAGAAGATGGATGGATGGATGGATGGATGGATGCACTTTATATTTTACAATCTCAAAGTGCTACAATATAAAATATCTAAACATAATAAAATAAGGACAAAAACGGGACAAAAATCTTAAAAGCTATAATAATAATAATAATAATAATAATAATAATAATAATAATAATAATAATAATAATTTATTCAATTTGTATTGCATTTTCCATTTTACAATCTCAAAGTGCTACAATATAAAATATCTAAACATAATAAAATAAGGACAAAAACGGGACAAAAATCTTAAAAGCTATAATAATAATTATAATAATAATAATAATAATAATAATAATAATAATAATAATAATAATTTATTCAATTTGTATTGCATTTTCCATTTTACAATCTCAAAGTGCTACAATATAAAATATCTAAACATAATAAAATAAGGACAAAAAAGGGACAAAAATCTTAAAAGCTAATATAATAATAATAATAATAATAATAATAATAATAATAATAATAATAATAATAATAATAATAATAATAATAATAATAATAATAATGATAATGTATTCAATTTGTACTACATTTTCTATTTTACAATGTCAAAGTGCTACAATATAAATATCTAAAGATAATAAAATAAGAACAAAAAAGGGACAAAAATCTTAAAAGCTAAAAAAAATAAAAAATAAAAAAAATAACCCTGCAGGATTAAAAATACTGTACTTTTAAACACTATAAAATATTTTAAATGAAAAGGTCTTCAGTTCTTAGTTTTTCTTATCATAGAAACCACAGCTGGAACTATCCTTCTGTTTGTCCCTAAACTCCTGTTTAGAAGACAGAGTCCTATCGGGTCTTTTTGCCCTGTAGGACCCCGGAAGCAGCTGATGGGTGCTGGAAGTCCAAGTGACATGCCTGGTGGTTGCTGAGGCAAAAAATCAGGCATGGGAGGAGTTTGGAGAGGCCATGGAGAATGACTTCCGTACGGCTTCGAGGCGATTCTGGTCCACCATCCGGCGTCTCGGGGGGGGAAAGGTACGCGACCAACACCATTTATGGTGGGGTGGCGTGCTGCTGACCTCAACTCGGGATGTTGTGAGTCGGTGGGCGGAATACTTCGAAGACCTCCTCAATCCTACTGGCACGTCTTCCACTGAGGAAGCAGAGCCTGGGGACTTTGGGTCGGGTTCTCCGATCTCTGGTGCTGAGGTCGCCGAGGTGGTTAAAAAGCTCTGCGGTGGCAAGGCTCCAGGGGTGGATGAGATTCGCCCGGAGTTCCTTAGGGCTCTGGATGTTGTAGGGTTGTGTTGGCTTACGCGACTCTGCAATATCGCGTGGACATCGGGGGCAGTTCCCTTGGATTGGCAGACTGGGGTGGTGGTTCCCCTATTCAAAAAGGGGGACCGTAGGGTGTGTTCCAACTATAGGGGGATCACACTCTTAAGCCTCCCTGGTAAGGTCTATTCAGGGGTTCTGGAGAGGAGGGTCCGTCGGATAGTCGAACCTCGGATTCAGGAGGAGCAGTGTGGTTTTCGTCCTGGTCGTGGAACACTAGACCAGCTCTACACCCTCAGCAGGGTCCTGGAGGGTGCGTGGGAGTTTGCCCAACCAGTTTACATGTGCTTTGTGGACTTGGAAAAGGCATTCGACCGCGTCCCTCGGGGGGTTCTGTGGGGGGTACTCCGGGAGTATGGGGTACCAGGCCCTTTGATATGGGCTGTTAGGTCCCTGTACGACCGGTGTCAGAGCTTGGTCCGCATTGCCGGCAGTAAGTCAGGCTCGTTTCCGGTGAGAGTTGGACTCCGCCAAGGTTGCCCTTTGTCACCGATTCTGTTCATAACTTTTATGGACAGAATTTCTAGGCGCAGCCAAGGTGTTGAGAGGATCCGTTTTGGTGGCCTTAGAATCGCTTCTCTGTTTTTTGCAGATGATGTGGTCCTATTGGCTTCATCAGTTCGTGATCTACAGCTTTCGCTGGAGCGGTTTGCAGCCGAGTGTGATGCGGCCGGGATGAGGATCAGTTCCTCCAAATCCGAGGCCATGGTCTTGAGCCGGAAAAGGGTAGCATGCCCTCTCCGGGTCGGGGAGGAGGTCCTGCCCCAAGTGGAGGAGTTTAAGTATCTCGGGATCTTGTTCACGAATGAGGGAAAACTGGAGCGTGAGATCGATAGGCGGATAGTTGCAGCGTCCGCAGTGAAGCGGGCGCTGTACCGGTCTGTTGTCGCCTCAAGCTTTACACTTACTTAGGTTAAAATATCTTACTGGTGATGCATTTTCTTGCTGCAGGGGCATATTGTTTAAAGTTGCGTGAAAAATTTTATTTTATGACTTTTTTTCTTTTAAGATGGGACTTTTATCTGAACCTTATGATGTACAGTATATGTCATCACAGAGCTTACCCTACAAAACAAGTGATGGCAGGATCACCGGTCACACTGAGATGGAAAAGGCAGATTCATGCAGTCGCTTCAAATGATGCAGCTGCTGCAGGTAAATGTTTCTGGGACACTCTGCAGTCACAGGTCAGGACTTTTAAACTCAGCGGCCCCACGACAGACAGACTGCAGCTTTTAGCTCACGGTGTTCTCTCAGAGTTCATGGAGGCTGTAATAAATGACATTACTCTAATAACTGGTGGGTGGACGTCCAGAGCGGCTTACATAACTGCACTCCATCAATCAATAACATTTTTACCCGGGGAACCGGAGCAGCGTCACATCAGGACGTGGTTCTTTGATACCTGCAGTGGACTTTGAAACAACCAGTCTGCGTTTTCCAGGTGTGGATAGAACATGTGGATGTGACACGTATTCATTTGTTTGACAGATCTGAAGTAAAGTTAGTGCATGATTTAAAAATAAAAAAGGCACTTCAAAAATAATGACTATTTGTCCAGACCAGGGGTCGGCAACCTTTACCATAATCTTGTTTTTATCAGCTGTTCTTATTGTTTTGATTAATCGGATGTTACTACAGTAATTCTTCTGTTTATTTTAATCTTTTATTTATATGTTGTACAGCACTTTGTGATTTTATCTGCGAAAAGTGCTATATAAATAAACTTTACTTACTTACTTACTTACTTACCATCAAAAGAGCCATTTCTGCCCTTTCGTTCACTAAATTAAACGTGTCAAGAGCCACAATACCTGCTACAACTGTCATTATCAACTGGTGGCCCATGGGCCATTTTAAGTTTACTAGAGGGTTTTTTCTGGCCAGTAGGTGTGAAATTATAAAACTAAAAGCCAATGATTGTTAACATTTATTTATATTTTTACATTTTGAGACAAAAGAAAATATTGGATTCCATTCATCTTCCATTTATCTGTCCAACGTCTTGTATTGTCTTGTATTTTGCCAATAAAAAATAAAATAAATACTAAAACCGTGAACTGTGCAGACAAATGTGCTTTTTATAAAATTGTGGAGTACCTTATTTTTTGGACTATAAGGCGCATTTAAAATCCTTTAATTTTCTCAAAAATTGACAGTGAGCCTTATAATCCAGTGAGTCTTCTGTATTAATTCTGGTTGTGCTTACTGACCTCAAACTGATTGTATGTGGTTATTATGAACGAGTTGGATAATGTTTGACTTATCTGACTGTTTTCTTTTGATAATGCACCTTGTAATCCGGTGCGTCTTATGTATGAAAACAGACCCCTTCTTTGATATTGAGCCTTATACAGGTAGTCCCCGATTTACGAGCGCTCTGATCTGCGAGGTTCCAGACTTACGAGCTGCACATTTTTGGAAAAAACGAAAAAAATACTGAGTTTTCATGTGTTTTTTCACTTCAGTTAGCAAGTTAAGCATATAAACACACGTTTCCGATCATTTTTATGCACTCAAAAGTAGTTTTTAGATGAAAATAGAGTGTTTTTAGGTGCGCTAGCGAAAACCGTTCCAATTTACGAGCGGATTTCCGGATTTACGAGCGAAATGGCGGCCGTTCCAAATTACGAGATTTCCGGTTTACGAGCGCCTCGCTGTGACGGATCTCGCTCGTAAATCGGGGACTACCTATCTGGTGCACCTTATAGTCCAAAAAAATATGGTAATTGTGTATCCTACTTTGAGGAATAAAGCATAAAGTTAAAATGAGTATAATTTACTTTGTGTATTAGTACTAGTATCCACATAAGGAGTTGACAGGGAAACTGTTAAACTTGTCATTTTTTGTGGATACAACATCCTATAAAATTCAGTTTTATGTCAGTTTTGGTCAAAGCTTGAAAGAGCCGCTGCAGAGGGACCAAAGAGCCGCATGTGGCTCCAGAGCCGTCCAGACCAAACATATGACCAGATCACACATCAACATCTGGGGCTTTAATTAAAATATTCACCTGCACTTGATCCTTTTAGGAATATAACAAACGATAATCAGAGGAATATTTAAGTGATGGAAGAAATGCCAAAGGTATGTTTAGAAACAAAACCTTCAAATGACTCATTTTAAAAGAAGGAAGCAGAGGGGAATTTATTAAGCTGTAGTAATATAGGAAGGGGTCAGTTTACTGACTTACCTATATTTTAGATGTATAAATTGGCAGGGTTTAGACTGACACAAAACTACATCATTAATGAAACGAGTTCTCTCTTTTTCAGCTTAATACCAATAATTCTATACCTTGACCAGATGTAATTCACAGGAAACGTTAAACTTATGTTGGTACAGTAGGACTGGACCATTTATTTAACATAATCATAAATTACATCACACATTTGTACATGATTGGTTGATCAGGTTTTCCTATAAATTTACTTCAGCAGATGACATCACGCGTTCGTAACTTCTAGGTACAACAGAATAAAGTTATGGGTTTTAATAACTTATACTGCAGGCTCTTAGCTTAAAGTTTAGTTACATAAAATAAGAAAGTTTCAGAGTAGGAAAATGGAGGAGGAAGAGAACATGGAGGATGAGGAGAGTTATTATCTTGAAGTGTTTTAACCAGAAACATGGCAGCTCTCCGGCCGATCTCGGCTACACGTTGGTACCCTTGGTAAAGCATATGACGACTTTGTTACCTCGTGAAGATGGTCAATCTCCCTCGGTCCAGTTTGGTCAGTTCGTTTACTGTTCTTCAGCGTCTCCAGACGTGTGCCAAGACTCGGACCGAAAGTAACGGCAGCTCCTGGTGTTGTTTTCAAGATAAGACGTTCCTTAAAGGAATGTCAATAAAAGAGAGCTTAGAGCTCAAAAACAGACTCATAGCTTGCAAGTGCTATGAAGTCCCAACTGAATGACGTGTCATTGGCGTGTGACTGGCATTCATTCAGCTCTTTGGGGAACCTCATGGCTTGAGGTCCACCACAAACTCTGTCAGTTCCAGCTTAGCTTAGAACTTTTAGAAAGGATCTGATCAGTGACTTGTTCTTCCCCGATTGGTCCAAACGAACCAGTGGAAGAGAGTTAGAATGCATGAAGGTCACTCGGACAGGAGAGGATTGTTTTTAAGAAGTTGTTTAGAATGAAGAGAGAGAAACAGATTGACTGGAGCCAGCTTCATAAAACAACTGATTAAAACTGTATTCTAACTTCTAACAAAACTGAGGAGTTCAGTCTGACATATTAATTCACTTTCACCGTTTGATTCATCATATGAAGAAGTGATCATTATTTTGAAATAACATTGGATTTCCAACTTGAATTAAACAGTTTGAATTAAACAGTCTTTGACTTAACAAACATTGAATTCAATAATGCTTATACAAGTAACACAAGGTTATTCATTAACACAAAAATAGAGGAATAAGAGAGTCTCTTATGACTTATTGTGTTTTGATTCAAAATAATGTAATAAAATAGTGTTAATGTCTTTTTACTGAGAGTATTGGTGAAAAGGTGTCACTGGGACATATCAAAGAGACGAAGGTGTATTAGAGAACCCCGTCTGGTTCACTACAAAGCTGTAATGTTTCTGAACGTGAAACAAAGTAAAAGAGACATATGCAATAAAAAAAGTACATCTTTTAAAACGTGTTATTTGCTGTAATGACTAAAAGTGCAGTAAAATAAAAACAACTCTTTTCACGTCACATGGTGCGTTTTGTTTTCATTATCCAGTTCAAGGAGGGTTTCATTTTTATTACTTCTCTTCAAAAGTGTTTTATTCTCCTCTTTTTATTTTATTGTTGTTTTTTTATTTACATTTTACTGTTATTCTTCTGCATTTTGTGTCGTGTTTATTTGTCTCCTGCTGTTTTACTGCAGCTTTATGTTGTCAGCAAATCACAAAACACTTTGAACTCATTTAACTTCGAGAAACTTGGTAAATAATATTTATTTATATGATTCTTCTTCTTTGTTTTATTACGACTTATCCCTCTTCAGGGGTCCCCACAGCAAATCCACGTCCTCTGTGTCCTCTGTCCTCACTCCAACATGTCTACTCTAACATCATCCATATATCTCCTCTTTGTCTTTTTCCTGGCAGCTGCATTTCTAACATCCTTCTACCAATATACCCACTGTCCCTCCTCTGGACATGTCCAAACCATCTCAGTCTGGCCTCCCTAACTTTATCTCCCAGTTGTTCAACATGTGCTGTACCTCTGATGATCTCATTCCTGATCTTATCCATCCTTGTCACTCCTAAGGAGAACCTCAACATCTTCATTTCTGACACTTCCAGTTCTGTCTCCTGTCTTTTTGTCCATGTCTCTGTCTCCAGACCATACAACATAGCTGGTCTCACCACTGTCTTGTAAACTTTTCCTTTGACCTTTGCTGACACCTTTTGTTGTAAATCACCCCTGAAACTTTTATCCATCCACTCCATCCCGCCTGGACTTTCTTCTTCATCATCTTCACCACACTTCCTGTTTTCCTGGACAGTAGACCCCAAGTACTTGAAGTTCCTCTGCTCCTGTTTTTAATCTGCTGCGCTGCTGTGAACACAATCTGGTGATGAAACAAGTCTGTGTCCACTGTCCGTCTTGTTTTTCAGTTGACATCCATGTGATTTTACAGTTTTGACAGAGGAAATAAATGCATGTAAATGTAACGTGAGATTATCATCTTGCATGCTGCGGCTCAAACTTGGTCTCTTATGGGACTGTGGCACAGATCAAGGTACTGCACCTGATCTTATCAATCATGGTAGAAATCCATGTTCTCAGGTATCAGACTGGACCTTCATTCTGCTGATGATACCAGGATCTGCTGGTCCTTTAACAATGGGACACTCATGCCCCTTTTCCACTCGCTCGGCGCAGAGCGGATCAGTCTGGTCCGGTCTGGTTCAATTCGGATCGGCTCACATATAGCTCTGTCTCCATTCACTTCTGTAGCCCTTCGGTGGGCGGGGTGTAGGATCCTACTCTCTCACACGTGGTGGAGGTAGTGTTCCCTTAACTATTTTCTTTTGCCATGATATCTATTATGTTCGAGCTCCAACAATACGATCAGCTACGCTTCGGTTTGGTGCGGGCGAGGACAAGCTCAGATGGAGGATCTGTTGTTGTTGTTCTGAAAAGACCCACAATGCACCTTTCCCCAATAAAAGACAAACGTAAGATAAGTTGTTTGAATCGAGTGTTTGAAAAAAAACATTTGTTTGAGAAGGGGCAGATATAATAAGATTATATTCTTCTTTTGCTTCCTTTCATGTCATGTATTGTTTTATTTCTTGTTGTTTTGTAAATAGTTTTCTTGTGTTCTTTTAATCTGGAATGAATAAATAATCAAAAAAAAATTATACCAAGTGGGAATCGAACCAACTTGGTCTAGATATGGTTTGGAACAGCAACCAGCCCAACGCTTTTCCAGTGAGCTATGGAGACGTGTTCATCTTTCAAGGTCCACATTTGTTTTAAACGAACCGCCCCTCATAAAATTCTGGCTACGCCCCTGTGTTTATGACGTGAAGGACGGCGTGCTTACAGCTCGCCTGAACCCTGCTCTGAAATCAGTCCGGAATCGCGGTGCGCCGCGGCTCATATGTGAGGTGGAAAATGCGTCCAGCTCGCTTCTGGCACGCATATATAGCGCACTAACCGATCTAAACCGGCAAGTGGAAAAGGGGCATTAGGTGTCTCCACTTCAGGCAGAGTCTGAACTGTGTCTTCACTAAAAAAGCAAACGGCTGCAAAACCCTCTCCTCTCCTGTTTGTCTTAGAAACACTTAAAGTCAACATCTGCTGGGTTGACTGAGGTTCTGATCCAGAAGGTTCCTGTCTTGTATTCTTGGCCTGCCCTTTCCAAACCAAACATCAACTTTCTAAACGGTTCTAATCTTTCAGATTATATTTATTTTTGCTTTGAGCCTCAGAAGAAGTTCTACAACGACAAAAGTCAAACTGAAACGCGTCCCTATAAACGCTTGTCGGCGAGATCAGAGGCTATACGCTCCATTTTGTTTGATTTTTCCGGGGTCCACGTGAATGTGAGTGACGGTTTGCATGAACTGAACCTGTAACCTTTAAAGCACAGTGGAGACTCCCGTCGTAACCACGAGGCCGAGCGGACTCCGGCTAACAATCAAAACCTTCAGTGAGAAAGGTTGAGAAAGGTCAGAGCTGAAGGGCGGCCTAAATGATTGTCGTGGCTTCTCAGGGAGAAATCCTTCACTCCTTTATAGGTCAATGAGGTGTTTCTTTGAAAGGTTAGAAATGTAACTCTTTTCTTTCCTTCAGCAGACCTTCACTCCTCTGATGTCCGTAAAGCAGCGCCGGAAGTTTCAGCTTCCAGAAGCAGCAGCCGCCCTGTGGAACCTCACGCCGGCTGGAGACGTCCAGAGTGGAAGGTTGGGGGCACGAGCCAGGCTTTGGCAGTGCAATCGCTTTATCGAATAAAAAGGGGGAGATGCAATAAGAACATTAACAATGGAAGACGAGTGCAATTGAATCACAGATAAGCATTTATCAGATGAATCTATTCCACACTTTAGCTTGTCTGAAGATATTGCATAAAAGATTAAAAAGACGGGAAAAAAGTTCACTTTGGAAACATTTACAGTTTTTATTTTATTGGAATGTTTCTCTGGGTTAGGATTGTGCAGGTCACACATTTCCAGAAGGTTTTTGTTAATTGCACATTTTATATTTACAGGTAAAGAGAACATGTTAGATTTAGAGATGATTACTTATCTCATCAGATAGTTCTTAGTTATCTTTAAACATTCACAACATTTGAAGGTTGTTAGAGTTGAAGGATTTACTTTTTATGTTTTACTTCTATTGACAACAGGTTCAAAAAGTAAATACTTGTATATTCACCATAGTTTTTTTGTTTTTTTTCTAAAGCCTGGTATGCCTTATTCCTTTCTGCCAGAGTCCATTTGTTGTTGGTTATTTCAACACGATTTGACAATTTTAATTAAAACATCACCAAAATTGTATTTCTCATGTGAGTGAACCACTATGTTTCCTGCACTTTATTTTTTTATTTTTTTTTACATTTGGTGAACATTGTAAAACAGTAAGCCTAATACTGTAAAGTGGAATGGAAAATGTTTATTGATACTCAGAGGGTTTGTTATCTGTTTAATTGATAATAAACGTTTGTTACACAAAATCAAAGCTGTTTTAACTTGAATTTAAGCTAAAATGGGTCCAGAACAAAATAATTATCCAATCTGTGCTGAATAATGAACTCAGTATTATAATTTATTATTAGAAAATCTGGAGTTATAGGTGTAATATCTCTGGTCTTGCTCTTTATTTATAGAGTTAAAACTCCCCCCTCCCATGCAGAGGAGGTCCTGTGAGTCACTTCTCCAATTAAGACAGATTAACACATAACACCTAACAGACTTGCTCAATTACCACAACGACTATTAAATTATATTGGAGCAC
Source organism: Garcialebias charrua (assembly GCA_038048925.1). Classification (NCBI taxonomy): domain Eukaryota; kingdom Metazoa; phylum Chordata; class Actinopteri; order Cyprinodontiformes; family Rivulidae; genus Garcialebias; species Garcialebias charrua. The sequence goes on along the minus strand of JBBPBX010000430.1, from coordinate 46,037 downwards.
GGAAGAAGACGGTGTTGGTTATGGAAACTGCCACGGCCACACGTTTCCAGAACTCAGCAGCTTTATGAACTAAATGCTGCCAAAAAGTAGAAAAACACATGTTCTTTCTGTGAAAGGACTCTCTTGGATTCAGCTTGTAAAGACTTTATTTATGGGGCTCGTTTCAAAAAGAAACTGAGGCGAGAACGCGTCTTTAGTGTTTATTTTTCAATTAAATCTGAGGCTTGAGTCAAAGCAGCTTAATCAAACTATTAGCAGAATAACAGAGAGTGCACCTGAATGATTTGAATGGCACACATCACACTGATCAGAGTCTACACATGGTGAACACTTCAAGGGTTCTCTCTGAGTATTCAAGCAGCACATTCAGTTTCATGTATGAGATATGCAATAAAAAAATGTTGTCTTGCTCCTAAAATGAAATGTTTGAGGCAGAAGGTTTCCCTGAACATTCACCCTGTTGCAGTTTGTGGTTTGGAACATTTTTTTTTTTAAAGCCTCAGAAATGAATCTTCATTAATATTTGTGTCTGTTTGAATCATCACAGCTCCAAACAGGAAGAAGCTGAGTGGAGCTGAAAATGTTTGATGTTGCAGCGCCCTCTGCTGGAGAAATGTTACAGATTATAGTTATTAAAAATGCATTTCTGGACGTAGGAGCTGGACTTTGTTGTAAATATTTAAAGTGATATTGATCTGTAGGTCTTCAAGCGGTGTGAAGGTTTAATTATTCATTTCAGCTTTTGCATTTTTCCTGCTCATTCAATGTTCTGCTATTTTAGCTTACCATGATATTTTGCAGTGTCTACTTAACGATAAAGCACTACTTATATTGTATAATGCGATAGTTCTTCCATATTTGACTTATTGTGTTGAAGTTTGGGGAAAGGCATGTAAAACATCTACAAATTCTATTTTCATTTTACAGAAACGAGCAATAAGAATCATCACAGGAAAGCATTACACTCACCCATCTAACATATTATTTCATCTGCTAAATTTATTAAAGTTTTATGAACTGGTTGACTATGGAATTCTTCAGGTTATGTACAGAGCTCATACAAATTCCTTACCTCCATATATTCAATCTTATTTTATTAAGAGAGTCAGTAACTACAATTTAAAAGGATTATCAATGTTTGTAATACCAAAAATTGAACAAATTAAGGAACGATGCACATCAGTTCAAGGAATAAAACTGTGGAATGTTTTGGATAAAAGTTGTAAAAACGCTTCCTCAATGTTTTTGTTTAAGAAAATGGTAAAAAGTAGTCTATTGAAAAAATATGAAATTGTTTAGCTTATTCTTTTGAAATCGGTTGTTCTTGGCACGGAGTCAGTTTTTGACTTGTTATGTTATATAATGCCTATTTAAGTTTGAATGTAATTTATGTATTTTATTTTATAAATATTTTCTTTTTTTTTAAAGGAGCAGATGTTATAAGATTTTATCTTCTTTCTGCTTCCTTTCATTTTCTTTGTAAATTGTATTTTTTGTTTTGTTTTAATATTTACTCAATTTTAACTGAAAATGAATAAAGTTTATTAAAAAAAATAATAATAATATTGATAAAAGTGGACACGCGGAGGAGGATGAAAAATAAAATTGACTCCTTTTTTAAAAATCCTTAGAGAACTTTACCAATTGGCTTTTCTATGTATGTGAATGTTCCTGTAAAGTGCCCTAAGACAACTTTGTTGTGGTATGGAGATTTATAAATAAACTGAATTGAATGGAATAAATAAAAAAAACGTCATGTCAGCAGAACGCTCCATTCTTCCCGCACTTGTGAACAAAATCCTGATGCGGTTGGAGTAATGTGACCGTTTGAAGATCTATAGAGCTTACCAATATGGAAACATAAAAGTGATTAGGTGGCCCAGATCCGAGTCTGTCTCTTGAGCCCATCTTATAGTGTCCTCAATCTCCCTTGTTATTGCAATTGTTATTGTTATTTGTGTTATTTGTTGTTCTGTTAGTTAACCCCCACTATCTGCTCCCCCGGGCACCCTAGATGGCATCTATATGCTCCATACAGAGGACTGTGGTTGCTCAGTGGTCTGTCTTGTGTCAGGAAAGGTATCCGACATTTAAAAAAAAAAGCCAAAACTTCATGCGAGTTAGTTTGCTTCTCCTTTTGGCTTCTCCCTTCTTCAAGGGTCGCTCGCCACGGTGAACAAAACTGCATAAAGACTTGGCAATTGTTTTTATGCCAGATGCCCTTCCTGACACTACCAAAACATCGGGAGCGTAGATTTATGCTCCGATCATTTATTATACTGCAAATGTCACAGGAAAACCAAAACTATTATTAAGCTGCAAATGTGGAAGAAACGTGTGGTGCGTAACAAAACTAAAAATGGGGGACCACCGCCTGCCGCCCCTGTTTAGAGCGTGCGCTCTCAGGACATGATTACCTGCAGTGTTCCGTCAGTGAGGACTGAACTTGGCAAAAGGTTCTTCTCCTATTCTGCTCCTGCTTCCTGGAATATCTTACAAAAAGATCTGAAGCTCTCGACCTTGACCTCTCTAAATGGCTTTAAGAATCTTTTGGAATCCTGTCAAAAACCAATGCAGACATGTTCCTGTTTTTAGTTTTCTACATTTGCCTTATAACCTATTTGTTTTGCTACTTTGATATCTTTGTTTTAACTTGTTTAAAAAAATCTGTATTTCTCTCTTATGTTTGTCTATTGTTGATTGTCCAAGGAAAATCTACTGTTGCTGTTTTCATCATTCTTTGTTTGTAGCCAGGTCTCTCTTGTAAATGAGTCCTCGAGGCTCAATGGGATTAACGTGCCTAAATAAAAGTTTGGAATGA
>JBBPBX010000430.1:12790-28179 GCA_038048925.1 Garcialebias charrua | reverse complement strand
ATCATATATTGATGCTTGGGCTCAGGGTCCCTCCGCGTCACATACTTGATGCGTCGGGTCGCCCCTTCTCATCATTACTATTTGGTGTGTAGGGTAATATCATTGAATGTTATACTGTGATCTTGTCTTCCGGTTTGGATAGTGAAGCACTTTCATATCTACGTTTTTTTTTAGCAACAGGAGGATGCATTTCTCTCTAAAAATTTAAACCTTAGGCCTAACCTGATAACAAAGCCTAAACTTAACCATTCACTTTTTATTTGACCCTGGAACCCCAAACAAACCAAATAATGATGAGAAGGGGCATGCTTTTGAGAGACCAGTTTGCTGAACATGTCCTTGATCCTACCTTACGTAGAGAATTGAAAAAACTAATTAGAGAAAAACCCAGAGTGTACGCTTTTGGACGTTAGGAAGGAAGCAATTAGGTGGGAACAGGAGGTACAACCAGCTGAAGTAAGAAAAAGGAGCTCTGTACCATCATATTGTGCATTACACAGATCCCAAAGCAGTAGACCAGATTCAGAGGTTGCCTCAGGGTCTTCTGATTTGTCAGAAATAAAGAAAATGTTGTTAAAGCAACAGGATCAGATTAATCTGCTCTCTCAAAATGTGTTACAGTTGCAATCCATCTCAAGGTCCTTACATCGGCAATATTTGAACAGAACAACCCCCATTATCTGTAGGCGCTGCCAGAAACCTGGTCATATAGCCAGAAACTGTAATCAACAGAGGATGAACCTTGTCCTGCAGCATCCAACTCCACTACAAGGAGAGGCTGTGGCTGCTTACCAGCAGGCGGGAAAGCAGCCAAGCTGTCCAGATGTAACCCAACATGTGCTCCAGGCTGCAGTGTCCATTTTCCCCACCCATGCCCCTAATGACATCATCACCCTCCAAGAAGCTGATCCTACCATAAGTGTTTTTTTTAAGTCGTGGAGGACACAGAGACGTCCAGATAAAGCAGAAAGGGCCGTTTCTCCCCAAAAGTCCTGGAGCTACTTCGACAGTGGAACAAAGTGGTCCAGCTGAATGGCCTGTTATATCGTCGTACACAACGTCCTGATGGGGGTGAGGATGTTCATCAATTGCTGCTGCCTGAGTCCTTGAAGGAGGAGGTGATGAAACAGCTGCACCAAAGGCATGGACATCAGGGAGTGGAGCGGACCACTGAGCTCATTAGGGATCAGTGCTACTGGCCTCTGATGCACAAAGAGATTGGTGCCAACAATGTGAACGTTGCACCTTGGCCAAAGCGACACACCCCCAGGCACGGGCAGCCATGGGCCATTTGTTGGCCTCAAGACCAAACCAAGTCTTGGCGATAGATTATACCTTGCTAGAACCATCACAAGATGGTAAGGAAAATGTTCTCATCATGACTGATGTGTTTTCAAAATGTACCTGTAGCAACCAAAGACCAGAGGGCCTCTACTGTTGCTAAAGTTCTTTTACAGGACTGGTTTTACAAGTACGGTGTTCTAGCAAGACTACACTCTGATCAAGGCCAGAATTTCGAAAGCGCATTGATCCAGCAGTTGTGTGGAGTGCAGAAGACTCGTACTACTCCCTACCAGTGGCGGCTCGTGACATTTTCACCAGGGGGGGCTATACAGGGAATCCTCGAGTTACGTCAGGGATCCGGACCTACGAGTGTGACTTAGGTCGATTCTGCCGTATCTCGCGGACCAAAAACACGTGCCTGTCGTAGGTCCGCATTTCTGACGTAGGTCGCGGCTATACCGTTAACGGAGCGACGCACACACATTTAACGGCATGAGACTGAACAAGCGGACATCCTGTGCCATAAACATGCACAGAACTTTATTTACAAACACTTACATAACACATTATACCACACATTCATCCATAAACACACAAAACCAGTACAGCATGTACTGTACAGGTACAGTACTGTAATGTTTTTTCCAGCACAGACAAAGCATACAAAATACTGTACAGTACAAATCTCTTCCTGAACAGTTCTCAGCCATAATCTGCAAATGAGTTCAACCATGAAACATGAACACTTCTCTTTGAGCAGGAGCTGTTAACATCAAAATCCAGCAAATCAGCAGGAACTCCCATCCATCATCCATCCATCCATCCATCCATCCATCCAGCAGCAGCACCAGCTTATTGACATGAATCAGCACCAAATCAGCCGAAAATCACATCCATGCAACCATCATGTTTTTGAAACCAGTGCAGTCCATGTGGTGTTTGTGTGCAGTCCATGTGGTGTTTGTGTTTGTGTGCAGTCCATGTGCATGAAAAAGTCCATGAACTCTAAAAAAAGCTAGAAGCAGCAGAAAAAGGAAACAAGGAAACAAAATGTCCTTACTTTGACTGAAGTGTAGGTAGACACTGATGTTTTTCTCAAGTTCAAACCTGGATCAGATGGAACTGCTTAGCCAGTGCTCAACCATGAATGATGGGAGCATTTTAGGCCAGGTGTGGGCTCAGTGGTGTGGTCCTGATGTGAGCAGTTCTGTCCATCAGAACAGGTGTTTTTTTGTTTGTTTTTGCAGCAGTCATACATGCAGAAGGTGTTGACACAGGTGATGGATGGAGGCAGATGGAAGGACACCAGAGACAGGCAGGACTGATGTCCTGGACGACAGAGGCAGGACAGAGTGGACACACGTCCATCCATGAGGAAAGTCCACGATGTGAGCTGTGAAGAAATAACAACAACACAAAAGTGAAAGACTATTATTGAAAGACTATTGAAAGACTGTTCAGTACAGCAGGACAGATTCTCTCTCCCTAAAGAGCCAGACATGGACTCAAAAACTTTGAAAACCAACTTCTTCTGAACTTGAACAAGAAATTCTTGCTGCAATATTAAAATGTGTCAGTTCATGGGATGTTAGGAGACAAGAGATTTCTCCAAATGTCTCGACACTCAGGTCCAAGTTTTGAAAATGTTGTCAGGAAGTTAAAGTATTGTTCATTGTTGATCCATTACAAGATTGACTAGACAATATTTTAACTAGAGTTGATGACAAACGAGTTGAAGTGATCTATTCCTTTGTTAGTTGTGTCTAATGCTCCTTTTTTCAAACAGACAACTTTTACTTAAATGTGTTTACTGCAGTTAAAATGACACATTGGTTTTATTTTGTGTTAAATAAAAACTTTCAAAGGTATAATCATTCCTCTTTCTTATTTTGCTTAATTGTATTTAACTCATCACTGAAATTCTGACACACAGAATCAAAAGTCCAAGTGTGAACTGTGTCACAGAGTAAACACAATAAAAACATGCATTATCTGCAGCATTGTTCATTAAAATGGCTCAACACTATTAATGTATTACAGAAAATATGCATACAGTACGCACACTTAATGGTATTGTAGACCATTGCATTAGTTAATACATTCAGCAAGTACTTTTACTTTAATACTTTAAGTATTTTTAAAAGCAAGTACTTATTTACTTTTACTTAAGTAAAAATATTAATATGGTACTTCTACTTTTACTAGAGTAAATTTTTGTCTGTTTATTTGTACTTTTACTTAAGTACAGTGTTTGAGTACTTTCTCCACCACTGGTATTATTACAGTATTTGGGTACCGTGCGGTGGCGACTCCACTTCTCAGAAACATCCAGGCTGGACCAGAGGATCCCCTCATCATCACCTCCTGCCATGTCCTCCTGTACAGTGGAAGAAAAATGTTTCAGGGCTGCTACAAACAGGTTCATAAAACCATCTTTTTTGGTAAATGCAAATGCTTATTGTCAATTACCATGTGACGTGTGCTGCTGACCACTTGACCAGGTCACCCTTGTAAAAGAGATCTCCATCTCAACGGACTCTACCTGGAAAAATAAAGGTGATTGATTGATATAGCAGACATCTGGTGAATATAAAAGTTTATATTGTCTGATATTTAACAGGTTTGACTTCAGCTCAACTTTTGTACACAAGCTTGAGTTAAAAACATGAACATCTGATAATCATAACATTAACACATGAACATCTGATATTCATAATATTAACACAACACATGAACATCTGATAATCATAACATTAACACACAACAACTGACAATCATTATATGAACACACGAACATCTGATAATCAAAATATTAATACATAAACAACTGATAGTCATAATATTAGGGATGGGGCAGATTCGATCCAGTATCGGTATCGGTATCCGATACCAGCATTATTTAAGTATCGGATATCAGATCAAACCTGCCGATACTTTTCCGATCCAGCTTCAAAGAGCACTTGTGTTCAATCACAATCTGTGACTGCCCTTTTTAACATTGTGTGAGATAAACCCAATGAAGACACTCTTAAGCCTTACAATAAGGGGGTTCCCTATTGTAAGGCTTAAGAGTGTCTTCATTGGGTTTATCTCACACAATGTTAAAATGAATAGTTTGGGTGCAAAAGTTTCATTATACAGAGTCAAATACCTGAACAGTATCGGATCGGGAAAGTATCGGTATTGGTCGATACTGAGTTAATAAGTATCGGTATCGGATCGGAAGTGAGAAATGTGGATCGGTGCATCCCTACATAATATTAAACACATAACGTTTAGAAAACACTTTTGTAACATCTAGTTGAGAGCCATATCAGTCAGGAATAGTAATAAGCATTAGATAAAGAAACACCACAACATTCATAAGCACAGCTAGTAGCTAGCTACTGTGTGACTGACAGCAACACACGACACCACGTCACGCACACAGATGAGAACAGCTCAAACTTTGCTCATGTGCGCTTAGAGATTTATTAAACTCACAATTATTACTTGCTTACCTGTGTAGAAAGGCACCATTAATAATTACTGCTGTTTCAACCTCTCTAGTTGGCCGTGTGATCAGCTCTGAGTGTAAACAGAGATGGTCCCCCTGCTCCCCCTCCCTCCTGGCTCGAACCGGAAGCGCTGGCGATCCGTGGCGATAAGAGACGAGTCCAGGCTCGAGGGCGACGGAAAATGCGACCTGTACAGTCCAACAGAAGCAGGGCACCGGAAGTTTCTAGCGCGCTAGTTATAATTAGATTCAATGGAAAAGCCGCAGGCGGCGCCCAGCGGGGAACCGCGGGGAACCGGAAGTACGTCACAATCAGAAAACGTTTTTTGAAACAAACAATCATTACTCATAAAATATTTATCCTACACAACTAAAAACATATATGCATGCATTTCGAAATATTTTTATTTTATTATTTCACTTTTATAAAAAAAAAAAAATCTTCAAATGATGAAGAGCTGCAGTTCCAAGTAGGGGCAGCACCCCTAGCGCCCTCTAGTGGCGGCCGCCGCTGCTCCCTACCATCCTGAAGGTAACGGCCAGTGTGAAAGATTCAATAAAACATGATATGATCTGCTGCGAACTCTACCTGTTGAGAAGAAGAGAGACTGGCCTCACTATTTGCCGCAAGTTCTGTATTCATATAACACCACAGTCCATCAGTCCACGGGTGAGTCTCCTTACCTTTTGATGTTTGGCCAAGAGCCATGTTTACCTGTTGACTTTCTCCTTGGAAGGGTTCCGGAGATCCGAGAGGGGAGATTGGAGGACTGGGTACGAGAGCATCGGCACAGACTCCAGGTTGCCTTTGATGGTGCTCGAGATCGCCTGAAAATGGCCGCTGACCGTCGGAAGGTGTGCCATGATCCTGGAGGTCTGGCCAGTGAATTATCAGAAAAGCAACTAGTCTATGTTCAAGATCACAGTAATAAAGGAAGAAGTAAGATTCAGGATGTATGGAATCCCATAATCCATACTGTGATAAAAGCTCCAACCTCAGGAGGTTCTGTGTATACTGTTGCACCCTTGGATAACCTTCAGAGGCTGAGGACAGTACACCGTTTAATGTTGAAACCAGTTCCTGAGGGACTCCGGCCTAAAGAGCCCAAGGGGGGCAAGGACATTTCCATCATTGGGGAAGAGGAGGCGGATGAGGAACTGGATTTTGTCTATGTGGTAACTCACTCAACAGGGGTGGAGGCACCTGCCTCTAAAGTTCAGGTGGCTGAAAGTAAATGTCCTCTCCCTGTTCTCCCTCCATCTGCCTTTACAGTTGCTCTTCAAGAGACTGGAGAAAGCGTGGGCCCCCTCCGATGGACGACAAGGAAAACGGCAGGTTATCATTCAAACCCCCATCACCTTCCAGAGACGCCAAGATGTAAGGTCAAAGGGGCTACAGTCTCTCAGATCACTGGTGCTGATAGCAGTGTGGCTGGTATTTTTCGACCATGGTGTTGGAGGGGTATTTATACTGTATGTTGATGGGCCGTCAATACAAAATGTTGGGGTAGATTGTAGCCGGGGCAGCTTGTCCCTGATGTACGGTGCTGCACACTTCCTCTTGCCCATACAGTATATGGAAGACGCCGATAGAGCGCAGCTGGTCTGTTAGGGAGACAGGTAATCAGCATTTTCATTTAAAAGTAGGTAGATCACAAAGGAGATCAGATTCCAGGCTGATGCTGATGACTCGTGCAGAGGTGACATACTGCTAGAGAGTGGCATACAGAGCACACTGATCTCACTTTAGAGAAGGCTGCCCTTCTACTGTTTCAGTTTTGATGTATTTTTACTTTTAGTTTTGGAAGGGTTTTAACTATTTTCTTTTAGTGTTAAGATTCTCAGACGTCTCCCACTGCTAGTGTGGTCATTTTTAAAATGATGTTCTTAATTGTGACTGTTTTTAATAAACTGTATCTAACTTGCAGCAGTGCCTCTGTTGATTTTTACAAACGTATATGTGTAAAGAAGGGCCTAAGGCCCTCCACATATGATGAAAGCTTAGGTCACAGGCACATGAGCTGCAGACAAAACAGAAATCATAAAACGCTCAAATTTGATGCCACTTTATTTTGTTTTTACTTCCAGAAGAAGAAGAAGTGGCTTCAGAGAACAGGTCGGCTCAACTTGCAGCGTGAACATGAACCGCACCAGCTGAAAATGCAAACAAATGTTCTGAATATTGGTCCCCCGAGTCTACCGGACTATCAGGTGTGAAAACGACTTATGTGTCACTGGACTTGTGCCCTGTCCAGGGTGTCCCTCCCGTCTCTCGCACAGTGATAGACATGGTCCACCAATGCCACCAGTGACCTGAAAAGGAAGAAGCGGGTAAAAAAAATGGCTGGATTTCACTCCTGTTTGCACATTCAGTGTTTTATTAGTTCAGAAATAAAGTCAAGCTCCGCCTATACATTTTGGCTGATTTCACCATCAGTCCACATGAAGAAATCAAACAATTTTATTTTCAGTTAAACTCAGTTCAGTTCAGTTTATTTATATAGCGCCAAGTCATAACACAAATCATCTCAGGGCACTGAACAGAAACATTAATGTATAAAAATAATAATTTAACTTTATTTATCTGAGGCGCAGACTGCTTTCAATTTAACTCGATCACAGAACTCTCATCTTGCCTGTTTGCATTTAAATATATATTTTGTAGCTCAAAAGGTTCATACCTTGCATACCTGCATGACAGAGACTGCTCTGACTTGCCTGTATTTGCCACCTTTTTGTGCAAGCTGCTGTGAAACAAATGCTTCAAACTGTGTCTGATTTAATCAGCGTCATGCTGATGCTCCACATCTCAAGGCTCGAAATCGCCCGGTGGTCCCAAAACAGAGCCAAACTGAAAATGGTCTGAAATTGTTTCTATAACTGCAGGTGGTTAGAACTGCATTTTTTGATAAATGTGGTTCTGACTGTACATTAGTGTGTAAATTAGCTTACAAATGTACCGTACTACGGTACTTACTATATGTGAGGTTCAGACAGCTGCACAATCTCAAAACCAAACATCTGTCAAGATTTGTGTGAGTAAATAGATTTTAACTCCGGTGTAAAAAATAATCTTTGTTCACTTCCCTTTACAGCTATATGTAGCTATAAGATAAAATTATTTTTTCCTATAGTGTTTTTAAAAACAGCTGTCATTGACCAAAGTGCTGCAAATAATACAGAGAGAAGACATTAAAAGAAGACTCTTGGAAGATGGCTGACGTGGCAGACGTGGCTGTAGCTCGCTCCTCCGGTTCTCCGGCGTTTGTTAGAGCTCGCTTAAAACCATGCATATATAGAACTACTGAGGATAAAATCATCGTAGAGGATGAATTTCTACACTTTCTCTCGATCAAACTTAAAACTCTGAGCCAGGATGAGATTGTTTTGTTGGCTGTCAACACTTTTGGCTCAGACTGGATAGAAACATCAAAGAAGACGCTGTTTGAGCTTTGCACTTCTTCTCAGCGTAACATCTCACATAAAGGAGCTCAAAAGGATATCAACAATGTGAAGGCCTGCCTCAAAGTGTTAAACGAATGCGGGGACAACATTCCCAGGTTTGTGTCTCATTACCTGGACGAGTTGCCTCCGGTGACTTTTTCCAACATGGATGTCTGTGGCTTGTTGCATAAAATGGAACAGCTCCACGTTGCAGTATCTGCCATGAAGCAAACACTTCAAGTTCAGACTGAAGTCAGTGAAGGTCTTCATGATGTCACAGCTGACCTGCGAAGCCGGGTGTCTGCTCTGGAACAACGCGCTGAACAACGCGCTGAACAAGGATGTGGAAGCCGGTCTGATTCGGTGAAGGAGAAGGGTGCAGCGGACATGGATCTGAACGCTGCCCTGGATGTGGAGGAACACCGTCTTCAGGGCCTGGATGGGGATTCCCTCTCAACTGTGAAGGGAGATGCTCCAGCGTTGTTTACTGGAGAAACTACGTCATTTCAGGGATCTCCCAAGTGGAGCCAGGTCGTGAAACGGCCCCCCCGACAGCACAAAGATCCTGCTGCTGTGAAGACGACGTCTCACTCTGGCCCTTCCCTGAGACGCAGGAAAGCTGGACAAACTATTGTTGGTACTGGACTCTCCGGGAACATCAAAATGGTAAAAACAAAACTGGTGAGTGTTTTTGCCTCTAAATTCTCACCTGACTTGGATGCGGAAACGCTATGCGTTTATCTTAAGGACAAACTTGGGCCTAATGTTACATGTCAGAGAATCACTACTGTTAATACCAGGTATGCCTCATTCAAGGTTTCTGCTGAATGTAGTGACGTGGCTGTTATGTACAACCCAGAGCTTTGGCCTGAGGGAACCAATGTGAGAAGGTTTTTTGAGCCCCGCAAAACTGTCATCGGTGCAAATGCTACCCCTCCTTCCATGGATATATGCGAGCCTATTGCTGGCATGAGCACAAAATCATAAATATTTATGGACATTAAAGTCATCTCTTACAACTGTCGTGGCCTGCGCTTAGGGCAGAGCGCAGATGATAAAGCTCGCCGTCTGGTTGTCGACCAGTTGTTGATGAAATGTGACATCTTATGCTTGCAAGAAACCTTTTTAGCCAAACAGGATTTAAAAGGACTAAACTCTATTAATGACAGTTTCCTGGGTGCTGGAGAATCTTCTACTGACTTCAGTTTGGGAATTAAAAGAGGAAGGATACCAGGAGGAGTGGCTATATTATGGAAAAAAAGCCTGGACTCAGTGATAAATGTCATTAGATTAGATTTGGACTGGTGTATTGCAGTACACGTGAAACAGCATGACAAAGAATTTATTATTTTAAATGTCTATGCTCCATATGAATGTCATCATAACGAAGAAGAATACCTTAGTAAACTTGCTTATATTAGCTATTTTATGCAAAATGAGAAGTCTAAAAGTATTTATGTTATGGGGGACATGAATGCAAACATCTCAGATAAAAATTCACTGTTTGCTAAACACCTGAATCATTTTTGTACAGATTCTAATCTAATACTGTCAAGTAAAGAATTATTGCCAGCTGACAGTTACACCTATATTAGTGAAGCCTGGCATACTACGTCTTGGTTGGACCATTGTATCACTACAGCAGATGCTCATGCTGCTTTGGTATACATTAATATCTTATATAATGTGTCCACTGTTGACCACATCCCCTTTGAGCTGGCAATTAGATTTGATTATATACCTGCAACTGTAAATGTGGACAATAATCAAATTCAGACACGTATAGACTGGTCTTCTTTATCTGAGGAACAAATAGACCATTACTATGCCCAAACTGATCATTTGTTATGTGGAATTAAACTACCTAGAGAGGCGGTTGCTTGTACAGACTGTAACTGCTCTAATTTTGGACATAGAACCGATATAACTCAATTTTATTCTGACATAACTGAAGCGCTACTGGGGGCTAGCCTGCCTTATAATAAAAGTAACGTAAAGATTAAAAATAAACCAGGTTGGAACACATACGTGTCTAAATACCACAGTGAAGCCCGCGAAGCTACCACCAATTGGGCTCTAGCAGGTAAACCCAGGCAGGGTCCTATCTTTGAACACAAAAAGCTGTCTAATGCAAAATACAAATATGCATTACGCTTCATTAGACGGAATGAGCAAACCATGAGGGCTGATTCCTTGGCAAAAAAACTCATAGGAAAGGACACAAAAGCATTTTGGAAAGAGGTTAAATCTATAGGAAATAATAAATCCACTCTCCCTTGCACTGTCGATGGTGCCTCTGGGGCAAATATGATTGTAGATTTTTGGCAACAACACTACAGCAAGATATTTACCTGTGTTCAGAGTGAACCCTTCCATGTTGACAAGGTTAGTACTGCAGAAACTATCAAGTCACATGAGGTCTATCAAGCAATTGAAGAACTATCTGTAAATAAATCTATAGGAATGGATCTTATTTCAGCTGAACATCTCAAGTTTGCAAGTTCAAGGGTAGCCCCTCTTCTTGCCTTGTGTTTCACTGGTTTTATTATGCATGGTTTTATTCCTGATTCCTTGATGAATGTTGTTATTCTTCCTGTGATTAAGAACAAAGCTGGAAAAATTGGCAGCTCTGATAACTATAGACCTATTGCCCTAGCTAATACACTATCTAAGGTCTTTGAACTAATTCTTTTGCCAAAATTTGCAAAGATAATAATGTCTGCTGACAATCAATTTGGGTTCAAGTCCGAGCATGGCACTGATCTATGTATATATGGCCTAAAAGAATTACTGAATAACTATAATAACAAGAATTCTACGGTTTTTATGTGTTTCTTAGACGCCTCCAAGGCTTTTGATCGTGTAAACCATCGAAAACTATTTTTAAAATTATGCCAAGCTGGTGTGCCCAAATATATAGTGAGATGTCTGTCCTATTGGTATGCTAATCAAAATATGCAAGTCAAATGGGATAATTGTGTGTCTGCATCCTTCCGTGTCAGCAATGGTGTCAGACAAGGGAGCATTTTATCTCCTATACTGTTTAATTTTTATATGAATGACCTCTCTAAGCAGCTAAACCTGTGTAGAACTGGCTGCATGGTTGGAGATACAATTATCAATCATCTTATGTATGCTGATGACTTAGTGGTTTTTAGTCCAAGTTCAGCTGGTCTTCAGAAGCTGCTTCATGTCTGTTCAGCATATGGTGAGACACATGATATCATATTCAACCCCTCTAAAAGTCTCATTTTGATTTGTCGCACTAAAGAGGACAAAAATAGCGTGTTTCCACTTTTTAAGCTGTCTGGGACTTTATTGAATGTTGCAAATGAAGTAAAGTATCTGGGTCATGTGTTGACAGACCGTCGGTCTGATGATGAGGACATTTACCGTCAGGTTCGAATGATATATGCTCAGGCAAATATCCTTGCTCGTAAGTTTGCATTCTGTTCTGATGAAGTGAAAATTAACTTATTTAGATCATATTGTTCATCACTGTATACGGCACATTTGTGGTGCAATTTTAAAAAAGCCAGTCTTCATAGATTGAAGGTGGCTTATAATGACGCACTAAGACTTCTTTTAAATAAGCCCAGATGGACCAGTGCCAGTGAACTGTTTGTATCTGCTCGCGTCAACACTTTGATGGCTGTTTTAAGAAATTTTATGTATAAATTTATTTGTCGTTTACATAAGTCTAATAATAGAATTATTCTACTGTTGACTAATGTCAAATATAGTGCAGTGAAATATTCATCTGTGCTTTGGAGACATTGGTATGATTGCCTCCTGAACGGTTAGGTACTTTTTCTATTGTTCTTTTTATCTTATTTTATAATTTTTTGTAATTTTTTATTTGTATTTTGTATTTTGTATTTTATTTTATCATGGTTGTTGTCTCTTATCTAGGTTGGACCCTGAGTCTGTAATAAAGTTTATCTATCTATCTATCTATCTATCTAAAAAACGGAAGACCATGAAAATGCAGAATAAAAAAAATCTAAAATGAGATAATAATATAAAATAAAACCAATAAAAAGAAGCAGTGAATAAATAAATAAATAAATAAATAAATAAATAAATAAATAAACCATTGTAATAATATAGGAGTTATTAGTCACCTTACTGACTTACCTATATTTTGGATGAAAGGTCCGAGCAGGTCTTATCTGCACAAACCTTTCACCAATTCGCGAGTTCACCCTTTTTCCGGTATTAAATTGCTTTAACTGTGACTAGGAAAAATTGTAATTTCACGAGAGACTTCAACTTATGTTGGTCCACCAGAAAATAGACCATTTATTGAAATAATCATAAAATTACAATAAACATTTGTATCGATATTAGCTCTGATCTACTAAACTACGTTGACAAGAATTCAAATTAAAATCAAACAGACAGTTAGGAACTTTTCTGTTGGCACATTACTTAGTTTCACTGTGTTAAGAAAATGAAGAAATAGAATGGAAGATAAAAGATTGAAAGCTAAGTCAACCGAAGTTGATTATTTTGAAATGTACAGGGTGGCAACCTTCCCCGAACAGGTCCGGCTGTACTTCCGAGCGTTCAGCATACAAACAAAGCCTCTTTACCTGGTGACGATACGTCCCTTGGAGATGAGGGCTGAGAAGTTTGTGGACACGGACTGTGTGGTCCAGCTCACGTCCAGTCGACTTCGTGCGTGTATGGCTGATTCAGACGAGCGGGAGTACGCCTGACACCGGCAGGAACAGGCCCAAGCGCACTGACGGATTTTCAAAATAAAACTTCAGAAAACAAATTCTTTCAGAAATGAGTGTTTTGGGACACAGTAGGCTTTACTGTGACTCCAGCTGAGACGTGGGTCTAATTGACACAATGACCAGAACGTTTCCAGCTTTTTCCAGAGGAGAAACCAGTTGGTAGCAAGTTCTCTCCTTCGACACTAAAGTCTAAAACGGAAGTGTCCCTTTAATATGGGAGGCGGGGTCTCCCCACCTCCTGAATGGCTTATTGGTTGGTTTAACCAAATAACGGATGGATATTTCATCCCATAGGCCGAAGGTCTCTGAAGGACAGTAGGAAAACTGTTTACATAAGCAGCCAGATGGACTGGCCCGTGAGATGGAGTTTTGTCTAGCTCGAAGACAAAACAGAAAAGGAAGTGAACAGCTTTTACCCTGACTCATGCCTTAGAAACAGAGTCTGCTTGTTCTGCAGAAATAAAACCAGCAGAAGGTCAAACTCATGCAAGTAACAGATCATCATTAAATGACAAAATATACTGTAAATCAATTCTGAATTAACACACATTAAAAAGAAAGTTCAATCTGATTAATTAGTGTCCATTAATTCAAAATAATTGTAACAAAAATGGTGTCCACTTGTCTCCTTGAGAGCTTCAAGAAAGTGTAACACTGAGAGTTTCAGAGAGATGTGAAGAGGTGTACTTGAAGGTCAAGCATGAAGGCCTGTATCACTACACCATCATGCTTAAAGCCAGTGAGTTCAATGTGCTTTAAGACCTTCAAAACACCAAGAGTTAAAGCCTGTCTGACATGAAGCTGCACCACAAACAGAAAAGGTCCGATCACCTCTGTGGACCTTCTTAGACCACAAAACAACCAAGTAAATGATCATTAGATCTGAGGGATGTGACACTGCACTAAAACCATAGATATACGGTAGGATCTGATGTCGTATATCTCCGTATCGAGGGCACATTGGGCTACAGGAGGCCAGACAGGTCTGCAGGGGCCTGTCCTTTCAGGGTCAACAATTAAACTTTAAAATCAATCCTAAAACGAGTGTGGAGCCAATGACAGGAAACAGAACAGGGGAGATCTGTTCATGCTTCTGCAGCGTTCTGGACCAGCTGACATGAGAGGCCGGCCCGGCGGCTAACACCAACATACAGACAGTTTGGGAGGTAATAAAATCATGTTCAAAATCTTTAAAGGATAAAAACGATTCCACTTTAAATAAAAACTACAGTTTAAATATTTTTTGTAATAATTTTACAACAGAACTAATCTGTTTCTCAAAGTTCAAATTAGAATCAAATATTACTCCCATATTTTGAACACAAGGTTTTACAAATGGCTCCAAACTACATGTAAACAGATCAGCACTTCGGTTTTCACGGACACCAAAAATGATGACTGCAGTTTTATCCTCATTAAAATTCAGGGAATATGAAGCCATCCAAGCCTTTACCTCAGAGACGGTCAAGCAGGGTTTCAGCAAAATAGAATGATTTTGCTTCAACTGAAAGTAGAACGGAATGTCGTCGGCATAAGAATGAAAAGAAGTCCGTTGGATGACGGACGAAACATCTCAGCACAAAAAAGAAACCGTCCAGAAGACCTGACTGAACTTTGTTGGATTTTATACCTGGATTATTGAACATGAACTTTGGTGAATTAAAATAAATGTTGAATTTTCTAAAAAAAAAAAAAAAAAAGAGGGAGCATACAAAAGAAAATAATAGGGGGCCAAGAATAGATCCTTGGGGTACTCCACATGTGATGGAGGCAGAGGAGGAGACAGAGTTTCCAAGGCTTTTGCAGAAACTCCTGTCAGACATGAAAGACCTGACCCAGTTTAGTGCAGACCCTTTGATACCACGTTGTTCCAGCCTGGAGATCAGGACCCTGTGATCAGCAGCATCGAAGGCAGCGGACGGATCAGCAAAACAACAGCAGAGTCTGACAAAAGACCATTCAAAACGTTTAAAAGTGCAGTTTCTTTGCTTTTAAATCCAGATTGAAACATCTCAAGAATGCTGTGAGCTTTTAAAAAGGACTCCAGTTGCATAAAAGTCTTTTCTTTCTAAAATTTTTGATAAATAATTTTTTTTAAATTTGCCTACAATTTAAGAAAACAGATGAGTCCAGATTAGGTTTCTACATCAACAGCTGCACAACTGCACAATTAAAACAGGCCGGAACAACATCTGGACTGACACTGCTGTAATGTCAGAACCAACACATTTTAAAAACTTTTATTTTTATTTTTAAACAAGTTGGAATAATATTCAGTCATGAGGATGTCTTTGTGTTACTAAGATCACCTTTTGCTGTGAAATTTGTCTTGATTTATTTTCTCATTTTTATACACAGATGACTACAAAGCTGAACAAACGTTTAAATAAGCCCTGCATGTTGATGAAATATGTTCATGA
>JBBPBX010000429.1:89095-112522 GCA_038048925.1 Garcialebias charrua | reverse complement strand
ATCATGAAAGACCTCACTCACCCAGCACACTCACTCTTTGCCCCACTCCCCTCAGGACGGAGGTTGAGGAGCATCAAGTGTAGAACCACTAGACTGAGGAACAGCTTCTACCCTGAGGCTGTTAGACTCATGAATAAATAAAATAAAAAATAAACACTGCAAAATATCACATCATACTGATGCTGATCTGTTTTCTTGTTGCTGTGTTCATCTGTGTTCATCTGTGACCATCTGCTCATACAAACTCATGTTCGTGCTGCTGTTTATTCCCACTATATTAGGCTTAGTGTATTACTAGTTGATGTTTTTCTTAGTTAATTCTAGATGTTATTACTGTTTTTCTCTTGCATTTGTTGTTGGATGTAACTGGGACCCCGTGTACATAATCTCGTTTTCATCACATGTACCACATGCGGTGCAAATGACAATAAAGACTCTCTGACTCTGACTCTCTCTGACTCTCTGACAAATTATTGTTTTTCACACATGGCTCATTAGCCGTGTTTCCATCAAGGTTTCTAGATGCGCATTTTGAAGTATCGCAGCAGAAAGGCTTAATGGAAACGGCAAAATGCGAAGTTACTTCCTCAAATTCGCCAAAAAGTTGATACGCTCGCTTGAGGTGGTTTTTGGGATCTTCGAAAATGAGCAGATGCGCAAAACGACAGATGGAAACAGATTTGCCGACTCAGTTCTGCCGTAGCGAACATTCACGTCACGTGACTGATCAGCTGTTTCCGCTCCGGACAACATGTAACATCGCTAAAACTAGTTGGCATGACAGAATAAATACAACTTGCCCGATAGCAACACATACCTGAAATATTCTCTCCATTTTGACGAGATGTGTGGCCGGGTTCTGTTTTCAACCGCTACTTCCTGTTTACTGTAGACATGCGCAGTGCTGACGTCTGACGTAATGACGCTGACGTCTGACGTAATGACGCTGTGCGTGGCTTGGTAGATGCGCTACAAGCCAGTAGATGGAAACACTTCTGATCCGCATTAATTTGTATTTACATTTTTGCGAGATTTCAAAAATAAGCTCAAAATTCGAAATGAAAATGGATGGAAACACGGTTAGTGTGAAAAATCCTGTGACCACATGTGATCGCATGAACGTGTTAAAAATGTTCCCTATGAAAACATGTTCCACGTGTTAACCGTTTCAGAGGTGATATGTCGTCTTCTAAGGAGGCAGCCAGAGTGGTTCTGTTCAAAGGAAACCAGACGTCTCTAAAGCTTAAAAAACAGGGACTGACTGCGACATCGGAGGGCATTTCATTACGAGTAGAGGAGTTAAACCTGGCAGCTTGGCTACACGATATGTACGCTGTAAGAAATAAAAAGCTGTCAACGAGACCTGTGGAAACGGAGAAGTATAGTATTTAATATGACGAATGTCAAAGGAAGCTTTGTTATCATAAAAAAGAAGCTTATATTTAAATGAAATGTTCAGAAAAAGTACATCTTCAGAACTGTTTGTAGATCAGATCTGTCTTTGTATTATTTTAGGTTCTTGCTAGCATACTTTGCTATAATACTGTTAGTTGTTTACAGTGCAGTTATTTATAACTTATTTGGTCATTTATTTATATATACTTGCTTGTTCTGTAAATAAAAGCATGAATCAAACTTTAAAAAAAAAATTCATCTAAACCCAGAAAGTAAGTTACACTGGGTAACGACTGCACTCGGACATAAGCTGGAAGATGAGCGGTCATTGCAGGGTCTTGCTGAAGTCTTCTGGCCTGTAAGGAGATCTCAAACGTATGAATGAGCACAAAAGGTCCAGCATGGTTTTGATCATGCACATAACTTCTGCTGCGAGGTTGTGGGGTTTGTCATCATGGTGGCAGAGTATAGAGGTCCTGGGGGGAGTGTGGTAGCAGCGTTAGCAGCTTATCCATGACATGGAGCCTGCCTGTATGGTCAAGAATCTGAAGCAAGAAGTCCTCACTGGGCGCATACCTAGACTTTAACCACCGTCTGTCAGGTCACAGAAACAATCAAGCACAAACATGATACATGTGGTGTTAGCATTGTGCTAATCGTCTTGCACAGAGCTGCAGCTCGATCCTGTCAGAGATAACAAGGACAAAGTTGAGTACAGAGAGCATAAGAAGCATTCATCCTGAAGGAGGTTTTCAAATTAGTCACAATTCAGCTTCGTTCTGAGGGTATGAACAGTCTCTGCACCGCACCATCATGAAGCAGAGGAGTTCCTTCAGTGTCCCTGCCCTGCTCCACGGACAGATTCAGGAAGTCTTTTGTCCCTCAAGTCATCAGACTGTCGAACTCCTCCCCGTACAGTAAAAATAGAGCTTTGTAAATCTGCAGCACCCCAAACGAATGTGTACCAGTGTGTATATACTAGGGGTTGAACGAGTACACAATTTTTAAACTTGACATTAACATAATAATACTCGAGTAGAGCTTGATTATGATGTTAAAGGATCTCAAGATGCAAAACATAATTAGTTAATTAAAGGGGGCGGCCGTGGCGTAGTGGTAATGGCAGTCGTCCCCCGATCGGAAGGTTGGCGGTTCGAATCCCGGTTCCCCACACCATGTGTCGTTGTGTCCTTGGGCAAGACACTTAACCCCGAGTTGCTCCCGGTAGGACTGGAAAGCACCTTGCATGGTAGTCTGCCGCTACCGGTGTATGAATGTGTGTAGCATTCAATGTGTGTAGCGCTTTGAGATTTTCACTAATGAAAAGCGCGTTATAAATTGAATTCATTATTATTATTATTATTATTAAAACCACCCAAAAAATAAATAAAAAAACAAGGAATTTATTATTTACAAACATAGACCAACAAAACATTGGGAGCATTATGCTCCTACCATTTATCTTACAGCAAATAAGTCACAGGAAACCCAAAACTGTTAGTTATTATTATTAAGCTGCAAAAGTGAAAAAAATGTGTGGCACGTCAAAAACGAAACTAAAAACAGTGGGGCGGTTGACCACCCCGCACCACCGCCTGTGGTGCTGCGCATTAGGTTTAGTTTTAGAGATTAATATGTTAATAGGTTTTTATAGGTTTAGAGATTAATATTTTTTGCCTTTTATTTGTGAAACAAGGTCAGAGGAAGCTGGTTCTGGTACAGTCGGTTGGACCCGGTGTTACACCATGTTCTGTGACAAGCAACAGTTCATGCAACACCGCCCCCTACGGTCACAATATACGGTGGTCACAGAATATGATGCAACACCGATTCGCAACGAGCTCCAAACAGGAAGTTGATTCATTTTATGTTCTGTAACTGGGACGTGATGACGTCACTACGAATACTTGACTTGAAATTAAAAAACTCGATAGAGGTCCAAGTAATTGATGTGTCGATTACTCGAGTAGTCTGTTAAAGCCCTAGTATATACTGTATGCATGTATGCTTAGATGTGTATGTATATATACATTTATATAGGTTAATCATGAATGTAGTACTCCCTACCACCTTGAGCATGTGCGTATTGTCTTTTTCCAAATATGTGTATTCTGCTTCTATTTTGATTATTTCATATGTATTTTTTCCTGTATAATTAGAATTTGGGCAGCATGGTGGCACAACTGGTAGAGCTGCTGCCTCTCAGCGAGCAGGTCCCTGGTTCAAATCCCAGTCGGGGGGCCTTTCTGGGTGGAGTTTGCATGTTCTCTCTGTGCATGCGTTGGTTTTCTCCAGGTACTCCAGTTTCCTCCAACAGATCAAAGCATGTTAGACTGACTGGTAACTAAATTGTCCCTATTTGTGTGTGAGAGAGTGAATGGATGTTTTTCTCCATGTGGCCCTGTGATGGACTTGCGACCCGTCCTGGGTGTACTCCGCCCCTCACACAGTGATTGCTGGGCCTAGGCACCAGTGACCCCCCATGACCCAAAATGGAAGAAGCGGGTAAAGATAATGGATGGATAAATAGAATATGCTACTGAATGCCACAAATTTCCCCCTGAGATCAATCATCTATCTGTCCATCTATCAATCTATCTATCTATCTATCAATCTTTCGATCTATTGATCGAGACCAGCCAGGTGTGAACAGAGCCTGAACAACCAAGCAGGACTGGGATTATGACACACTTTATGTACATTCACGTGTCAAGCTGTGGCTTATTTTAAATGCTTATTTTTAAATACATTTTATTTTAGCGAGCAGCCAAAAAGTCAATTTTCTGATACATTGTTCAAAACACACATTTTCAACCCAACAATAATAAAAAAAAAACATTATTATTATTATTATTGACCCTCTGATTCTTAAAAGACCCTCTCTTTGATCAGACTCAACCTGAGCCGGCCTAACCCAACAGGTCCAGGTCCAGAGCTCCTGTACCGCCCAGTTAATCACCATTAAGTACTTTTTTTTCCTGGATCCAGCTTTGGAACCGAGCCCTGGGTGAGCTGGATCATAAGTGAGTGATGGTGGGTTGAGGGGAGACGGTGGCAGACGGTCATCCTGTGGTTATCAGCAGTGAGCGACCGGCCCGAGGGTCAGAGCTCTTAAATCTTCCACCAGCATCGAGGAGACCCGATCCACACATGAACCACAGCCATCAATCAAGGGCCGGTGCTAATGGGTTATTTAGGTTTTCTGGAAATAAAACAGCAACGCTTAGCTAAATCAAGCCTGACAAATAGCACCAGCTGACATGCACTTTGGCTAATTTTGACATCAAAGTCCACTTAAAGAGATTAGGCTGCTGAAGAAGGCAAACATTGCTGACTCCAGGTCTTCTGCTGTCTTGCACCTTTCATTGAGACGTTTTACAATAACTGCTGACTGCATCAGTCATCACTGGGACACTCAGGTCCAGTTGGTTTAACCTGAAGTGGTCCAGTTGTTTTTACTGCGGCTCCTCTTCTTTCTGCTGTCCTCTGAAGTCGCAGCAGCGATGATTTCTATTCTTAGCTTCTTTCAGCGCCGCCACTTGATTCATTCTTAGCTTCTTTCAGCACCGCCACTTGATTCATGTGTTCAGGATCAGGTGTTGAAGAGCTTCCAGGACAGCTGGGAGTTCATTTGAAAGGGATTCAGAGCTCCCAGGATGTTGATCATTTGTTCCTGGCTCTCTCTGAAAGACAGCACATCGCTCATCGTCTCTCAGACAGGAGTCTGAAACAGATCTGATGTGAGAAGGGGCGAAGCTTCAGCTGGAAGTTTACACTATGAAATAATCTCGTGCATTTCTGCAAAACGTGTTAGTTTTCTCCATCTGTCATACCAAAGAGTAAAACAAATATGTTCCATCGCAGTGTTCAGAATATCTGTTGTGGATGACTCTCAGCTACTACCACATTTCAGCTCAGAGTCTGTAACACTGACAGCTGTTTCTGTGATGGCTAAGGTCACCTACAGCTATGGCTGCCACCATGAACTGGATTAATTCCAAAAGTGTATGTGTTTCAGATATTATGATAACTTTTTGAGAGTTTTGTTAAAGGTGCTTTATGTAACTTTCTGTAGAGCGCAGCACTTAGAAATATTTCCAACAGGGAAAAGCATTCTGGTCCCTCCCCCTCAGAGCCATATATGGCTCTGCTCCCCCGTGCTCTGCTGAACTTGAGATCAGCTCCGCCTCCACTGCATGTCCTCTCGGAGCCGCTGCGATATTCTGTGTTTATATGTTAATAAAACGTTCTAATAAAATAAAATAAAACCATGGAGCGCTGGTCCAGCACACCAGAAGACCAGGAAATCTGCAGAGCCTCGGGCAGCCACGTTGAACCCGAGTTTAATTCGCTCGTGACAAATTCATTTCCTCATTCATTGCAGTCAGCGGAGGGAGCGGTGCAGAGCGAAGGAGGAAGCGATCATTTGACTTTTGAAAAAAAAAAAGTCAATATCAGGGATGAAGAAGGGGAATTTAATACATTTGTGTCACATACAAAACAGTCCTGCATCGCTTTCCAATCCTTTGAACGAGAACGTGCGCGGCGCTGGGGCTGGGACAGGCGGGGGCGTGGGTTGGGGCGTGAGAAGCTCTGTTGAGGACAACTGGAACGCAGCTTTATTGGCTGATTAAAAACTCTGTTTTTATTGGCTGGTTAACGGCGGGTCACTGTGGCTTTTTAGAAATGCTTATTTACCACCGGGAGAAGCAAGGGGACAATATTTTTTTGTTTTTTTCAGAGATTACCTGTCTAACATCAGTCTGTCAGGAGATAGTGGCAGAGTGAAGAAATATGTTAAAAATATCAGTATTATTAGAAAAGTTACAGACTGAACCTTTAAAATATTTCAAGTTGCTCACAAGATATTTTGCTAACAGACAGATTTGACTCCAGTGGTAAATGCTAAAATTACAAACATTTTAGCGCTCGGAGTATAGGCCGAATGTGACTCGGCTACTAGCTCGGTAGCTTTAGAACTGCCTGGGTTATAGCTGTTTCTGCTTGGCTGTGGCAGCCATCTTGAATGGATTGCCTCTAAAAGTAATCAGTTGAGGATGTGGTTCCAGTCGTCACAAACGGAGGGTTTGAAATCTAAAATCCTTTCAGCCTCTGTTCATCCGTGACATCCTGCAGCTTTTCAAAGATGTTGTGAGCAGAAACACGAGCCTGCAGAGTTTTTAACGTCCACACATCAACTGCATCTGAGCATGAACAGAAACATTCAAAGTAACCATCATGGTTTAGATTAATACAAATGCTGTTTTCCAGTTCTGTAATCTGTCTGTGTAAATTATAATCTGTATATTTTCTCATGTATATTTGATCTGTGACATAAATTTACGTCACAGGTCCATAAATCTGATTAAACTGAGAGTTTCAGACGTCAGGAGACGGTTTCTTTTTTTCTTTTTTCTTTTTCCCTGCTCTGTGATCATCGCTCAGGATCAGCTAAACGTGAGTAGCTGAGATTTTGTTTTTCCATTTTGAGTAATTTCCTGTTTCTCAGCTGTTGGAAACGACTTGTTGTTTAGGTAAACAACTGAAGCATCATGGAATTATCTATGAATCATTTTAGATATTTTTCAATCCATTCATTTCCTCTACGTGTCACAGGAAGCTGGTGTTCACCTCCAGCTGTAACTGTGTGAGGGACAGGGGACACCTGGACATGTCTGTAGTCCTTCACATAGACACATGGACATGCTAGTCCTTCACAGGGACACCTGGACATGTCACACCACTCATCTTTGAGTTGGTTCCGTCCAACTCAGCCTCTCCAGAAACCACCAAACAGACAAATGGACAGATGGACAGATGGACAGAAGGACAGCTGTGCTAGTTTAAAGCATTAAAACTGTATTTTATATTTTCTGAGTATCAGACAAAACAGAGTAAACCCTTTGAGCAACAGCTCAGTATTTAGGAGGAAAGTGGGTCTTTGTCTGAGTGTGATTTTTGAGTTGAACATCATCGAGGCCGACGCAGAAGGTGGATGTTTTTTTAAAACACTACTTCTTAAGGATTCAAGGAAGGTTCTTTATTGTCATTTCACACCACATGTGGCACATGAGATGGAACAAAATTGTGTACACAGGGTCCCAGTTACATCCAACAAAAGTATAAAATGTAAAAAGACAAACAGTAATAAGATCTAAGATATGAACTAAGAAAAACATTAACTAAAGTCACACTGTGCGATAGAACAAAAACAATACGCCGAACGGGAACATGAGTCGTTGTGGTTTCTGGCTTCATATCAGCATTTAGACGCAGCATGATTAACAGTAACACAAATAAAATCTGACCAGGGTTGAAAATGAACCCTGGTCTCCCCACACAGAAATGTTGTTTCCACATCAAACCAGGAAGACCGTCACTTCTTCACGAAGAGACTCAACTTTTGAGGAGTCTCAGTTCTTTTAGCAGGAAGAATCTTTCTCCGTGAATCTTCAGTGAAGTCATATTTGTTCAGCCTTTTTCTGTCATGAACTTTAACTGTTACCCTGCTACTTCAGGCCTGTAGAGACTGAAACACAGATCTAGGGTTTCTTGCAATTCCTCTGAGCATTACACAGTCTGGCCTTGGGGTGAATAAGTTAGGAAGATTGGCAGCTCCCTGGAATGTTCTTCTCTTAACTATTCTTTCTAACTGCAGAAACATGCACTAAATATTTGGAATTGGCCTTATAGCCTTTGTTAACTTGATGGGCAGCAATGGGTGCTTCTCTGAGGTCATTGCTAATGTTTTTCCATCTTGGCATTGTATTAACACAAGCCACAAACAGCAAACTCACAAAACTGTTGCATTTATAAACATGCTCACACGCCTGTCTGCTATCTATTAGCTTCTTATTCACAGCTTTTGACTTTTGCCTTCATTTTTGCTTCATGAACACCATCATGTTGGAATCTGTTGTAGGGTTTTGTACACTTGGAAATGTTTAGTTTTAGATTCTGGTGAAGACCAGAATATTATTTTATACATTTATATGTACAACCATTTGTAAGTCCTCTATCAAGTTGCTTTAACTCATGAAACAAAGACGTTTGAGCTCATTTTAAGTTTCCTCAGTAAAGGGAGAAGCTAAAAACCTGAGTGGTTTTACTCTGGAGGATAGCTTCCAGCTGTGTCTCTGTGTATGTTTGACTCCATGAACTGCGGAGAAGCATCAGAAAACAGAAATGCATCAGCCACACCCGACACACTGTCCTTCAAAACCAATTACCCTACCTGGATCAATGCAGATTTAAAATTCTCATTTAAGGACACCTCCAGGCCAAGCTGCATGGTGGCAGTTTCATCAATAATGATCCATTGTTGCAACTTGTCTTCAAACAATTCCCAGAAAGCCCCGAAACTGTTCTAAGCTTCACTGAGCTGCTCGTAGACCAACGTATACACAAAAGAAACAGTTAGCTGTGTGTTCCACAACAACATGTCTCCAGAGAGGCTCTCTACCTGAACATTGCAGATTACAGAACACGACGCCTTGCAAGGCAAGCAAAGAGAAGGAGAGGCCATTAATGGACTTTGGGACATAAAACAAGACCAAAATACAGGAGGTCTCATGTCATAGAGACAAACTCTTCACAGAGTTAGAGACCAGCTCTTGCTTTGACTTTGAGGAGTCCATTTTACAAAACTCAGAAAGAGCCAGAGGAAGAGGAGGCTGCTCTGACATAATTAGGATTAAATCTCACAGAGAAACTGGAGAGGGACAAAGTTACATTTAGATCATCTACAAAGTACTTTATCAAGGATCCACATTTTAAAGTATTTTAATGAGTAATATATGTGAATTGAAAATTGACTGAGTTATTTACTTATTTTGTTATTATAGAAAATATTGTTTGAATTGTTATTAGATAAATAAGGAGCAGATTTATTAAGATATATTCTTCATCTGCTACCTTTCATTTTATATTTTTTATATATTTTTCTATTATACATGTGTTAATTGTTGTATTTCATATTATAAAATGAATAAATGATTATTACTGTATTTTATTTTTTTAAAACAAGAATCCAAATGAAAAGTTGATTCATACCAGTGTTCCATGGACAACCTTTATAAACCCTTATACACTTCTATAAACCTTTATAAACCTGTGAAAACATTTATAAATATTTATAAACCCTAATATTTGGAAACCACCATAAACCCCTTAAAACTGTATTAACATGTATAAACATTAATAAACCTGTACAAACATTTATAAACCTTATAAAACTTTGTAAATCATTATAAATATTTATAAAAGCTTGTCAAATTTTATGAATATTTATTAACATGTTTAAACCAATGCAAACATTTATAAACCTTTGTAAACCTGTATGAACATTTATAAATACTGTTTATAAACTCGTATAAACATTTGTAAACATGGATAAGCATTCAAAAATATTTATAAACTCATGAACTTTAGTAAAGCTGTCTAAACCTTTTTAAACAATTATAAACCCTTAGAAACTTTTATAAAACAGTTTAAAGATTAACAAACAATTTTAAACCTTTGTAAAACTTCATAAATATTTATAAAATCTTGTAAATATTTGTAAATATTTAAAAACCTGTTTAAACTTGTGAAATCCATTATAAACATTTAAAAACCAGTATAAACATTTGTAAACATTTAAAACACTTAAAAACTTGTAAAACCTGTTTAACCCTTTAAGGACATTTTTTAACATTTATAAAATTTTATGAGCATTTATAAACCTGTGTAAACCTTTACAAAACCTTTATGAACATTTATAAAACTCTGTAAATACGTATAAACATTTACGGAAATTTGTAAACCTGTGTAAACCTTTACAAACCTTAATGAACATTTATACACATCTTTAAACCTTTATAAACATTTAAAAATCTGTGTAAACCTTTATAAACATTTATGAATATTTACAAACCTGTGTGAACCTTTACAAAATATTTATAGAAAATTTATAAACCTGTGTAAACCTGCTTCAGCCTGTTGCATTCAGGGAGGAGACTGAGGAGTCTCTAGGCTCGAACCAGCAGACTAAATGACAGCTCTGTTCATCAGGCAGTCAGGATGCTAAACTCTCTGCCTGCTCTGCCCTCCCTCCCACTTGTACTGCCTTAATCACAAAAAACTTTCACACACCACCACACAACACAAAGATTTTAACACTGGACTCTGTGTCATCAAAACGGGTTATTCACTCAACTCACGGTCATGTGCTCATTCAGTTTGCACTACTTCTTATATTTGCACTAATGTTTGTATTACATTACTGCCTATAGTCATACTACTGTTTACATTCACTGTTTACATTTATTACTACTGTTTTCATTCAATACTACTGTTTACATTTATTACTACTGTTTACATTTACACTACTTTTTATATCTACACTACTGCTGATATATATTTTTTACTAGCCTTATTGCATATGCCACTGTACCTCTATACCAATATCAACTACCTCATACATATACTGTGTACATAAACTTCATATGCTGCTTTGTCACTCTATTACAAATGTCAATGCCAGAACTTTCATTTTATTTTATAGATATACTTTTTACACTTTTATACTACTATGCAAAAAACTCAGGACAGTATTACACTTTTGTTATTTCATTTTATGCTTATGTTTATTAAATGTTTAGTGTTTTAGTGTTGGTGTAACTTTTCATACTTTCATACTACTACTATGCAAAAACTACTATGCAAAAACTCAGGACAGTATTACACTTTTATTATTTCATTTTATGCTTATGTTTATTAAATGTTTTAGTGTTTAAATGTTTACTGTTGCACCGAGGGACAGAGAGAAATGCAATTTCAATCCTGTGTATGTCCTGTACATATTGCAGTTCTGACAATAAAGTTGACTTTGACTTTGACTTTGATAAACTTTATTAAAATGTATAAACATGTGTAAACCATTATTAAAATTTATAAACCTGTGTAACCCTTTATAAACCTTTATTAAAATGTATAAACCTGTGTAAATCCTTATAAACCTTTATTAAATGGAAAACCTAGTGAAGAAACTGAAAGTTAAACTGGGTTTCTTTTTCAGAAACAGATCATGTCTATCACTGAATGTTAGGAAACGCCTTGTATCTGTGACTTTCCTTCCCTCCATTGATTACGGTGACATTCTCTACATGAATGCTCCTACAAGCACCCTGCGGATGTTGGATGTTGTCTATCATGGTGCACTAAGATTCATAACTGGTTGTGATTATCGTACCCACCACTGCACCCTGTATTCACTGGTTAACTGGACATCATTAACCTCACGCAGACTCTTCCACTGGTACATTTTCATCTTCAAATCACTTCTTGGTCTGCTGCCCTCATACATCTCCTCCTACATGTCTTTGCGTGAGTGCAGCTACAGCGTGCGCTCTCAGGACATGATTACCTGCAGTGTTCCGTCAGTGAGGACTGAACTTGGAAAAAGGGCCTTCTCCTACTCCGCTCCTGCTTCATGGAATATCTTACAAAAAGATCTGAAGCTTTCGAACTTGACTTCTCAGAGTCAGAGAGTCTTTATTGTCATTTGCACCGCATGTGGTACATGTGATGAAAACGAGATTATGTACACGGGGTCCCAGTTACATCCAACAACAAATGCAAGAGAAAAACAGTAATAACATCTAGAATTAACTAAGAAAAACATCAACTAGTAATACACTAAGCCTAATATAGTGGGAATAAACAGCAGCACGAACATGAGTTTGTATGAGCAGATGGTCACAGATGAACACAGATGAACACAGCAACAAGAAAACAGATCAGCATCAGCACAATGTGATATTTTGCAGTGTTTATTTTTTATTTTATTTTTATTTATTCATGAGTCTAACAGCCTCAGGGTAGAAGCTGTTCCTCAGTCTAGTGGTTCTACATTTGATGCTCCTCAACCTCCGTCCTGAGGGGAGTGGGGCAAAGAGTGAGTGTGCTGGGTGAGTGAGGTCTTTCATGATGCAGGTGGCTCTTTTCCTGCATCTGGAGGTGTAAATGTCTGTGATGGTGGGGAGACTGACTCCAACAGACTTCTGTGCAGCCTTCACCACTCTCTGTAGAGCTTTCCTCTCTTCAACTGTGCAGCCTCCATGCCACACGTTGATGCTGGAGCACAGGATGCTCTCCACTGCACACCTGTAGAAGGAGGTGAGAACTGGGCTGCTCAGACCAGCACGTCTCAGCCGTCTGAGGAAGTAGAGTCTCTGATGACCTTTCTTGATCAGGCTGGTGGTGTTGTTGCTCCAGCTGAGGTTATCATTCATGTGTACACCCAAGTATTTGTAGCTGGAGACCACTTCCACTGCAGACCCACCTATTTTCAGTGGGGCATGGGTGTGTTTGTTCCTTCTGAAGTCCACAATCATCTCCTTTGTCTTCTTCACATTCATGTGAAGATTATTCTCTTTGCACCAGCTCTCCAGATGTTCCACCTCCTGTCTGTAGCTGGACTCATCATTGTTTGTGATGCATCCCACCACCGCTGTATCATCTGCAAACTTAACAATATGACAGCCTGGAAGTGTGGCTGTACAATCATATGTGAGCAGAGTGAACAGAAGGGGGCTCAGCACACATCCCTGAGGAGAGCCAGTGCTGAGGGTTATGGTGGAGGAGGAGAAGTTGTGGATCTTCACGGACTGTGGTCTGTTTGTTAAGAAGTCTAGTACCCAGTTACAAATAGAGGGGCTTAGTCCAAGTGTAGATAGTTTGTCTATCAGAGTTTGGGGGATCATGGTGTTGAAGGCAGATGTGAAGTCCACAAAGAGCAGACGCACGTATGAGTCTTTCTGATCCAGGTGGGTGAGAGCAGTGTGGACCACGGAAGAAATGGCGTCCTCTGTTGATCGGTTCTCACGGTATGCGTATTGATGAGGGTCCTCGTTGATGTTGACGGTTGCCTTGATGTGGGACATGACCAGTTTCTCAAAACATTTAGCGACTATCGGGGTGAGGGCCACTGGTCTATAGTCATTCAGACCAGTCACTGTGGAGCTCTTTGGGACTGGGATGATGGTCGCGGTCTTCAGGCAGGTGGGAACTGACTCCAGTGCAAGTGAGGTGGTGAAGATGTCAGCCAGCACCTCACAGAGCTGGTCCGCACATTCCTTCAGAACTTTCCCTGGGATGTTGTCTGGTCCGGTTGCTTTATGAGGATTAATCTTCCACGTCCACAACATCTGCAGTGGTGGCCCGGGCTTTTTTGTCTACCTGGGTTGCACGTTTCGGCCCCCCTTCAGACATTACATCGGACAGGGGCCCGCAGTTTGTTTCTGAGCTTTGGTCTACCATGGCCAAGGGTCTGGGGACTAACGTTCACAGGACCACCGCTTACAACCCCCAAGCTAATGGTTTGTGTGAACGGTTTCACAGGTCATTGAAAGCTGCACTTCGTGCTGCATTGACCGGTGACAACTGGATTGACCGTCTTCCCTGGGTTTTGTTGGGGTTGCGTACCGCAACCAAAGAGGACCTGAGCTCTTCCCCGGCTGAACTGGTTTTCGGTCAGCCTGTGCGCGTCCCCGGTGAGTTTTTACCTGAGGTACCCTCACCACAGTTCGCTCCACCGTTGCTCCATCTTTCACCTCAGGAGGCCCCTTTTCGTGTCCCCGGTCCGGTACACCATTGTTTACCGCAGTCATTTGTCCCTAAGAGTCTGGAGTCCTCTAAATTTGTTTTTGTCAAACACAATGCACACAGGACACCACTACAGCCTTTGTATGATGGACCGTTTCGAGTTCTTCAACCAGGTCCGAAACATTTCCTTTTGGATTTAGGGGGTCGTACTGAGACTGTCTGTATTGATAGGCTTAAACCAGCTCATGTTATGTCAGATGATCAGGTTGTTACGGCCCAAGCTCCTCGCAGGGGCAGACCTCCATCCACATTGTTAACGGACGGCGGTCCTTCTTCCGGAAACTCTCAACGTCCATTGGAGCCCGAATCTTCTGCAGACCCTCCTCGTAGCCCTCCACTTCATCAGACTGGTTCTGCAGGGCCCAGGTTCAGCCGTTCTGGTCGTTTGATCAAACCTAAAATGCGGGACTAGTGATGGACCTTACTGGGTGTTCTGGGGGGGCGTGTGTGGTGGACCACTAGGGGGCTCTACTCACACCCAGTGGACCGAAGGCATTACAGGATGTTTTATTGTGAAAGGTCCAGAGGACCGGATGCTGTATTGGATATATAAGGCGGTGTTGGGTGCTTCCCGCCAGTTTAGTAGGAGTTGATTAAAAGTGAAGTTCTGCAGCCTGTCTCCTGTGTCGTCTCTTCACCACCTCCTACACTCTAAATGGTTTTCAGAATCTGTTGGAATCCTGGCAAAAACCAATGCAGATTTGTTCCTGTCTTTGATTTTATACATATACCTTATAATCTTTTGCTAGTTTTTTGATACTTTGTTAAAAAATATATATATATTTTTTCTCTCTTTTGTTTTCTATTGTTTATTGTTTGTTTGTTTATTGTTTAAGGAAATTCTACCATTGCTGTTCATTGTTCTTTAGTTTTAGCAGGTCGCTTTCGTAAATGAGCCCATGAGGTTCAAAAGATTTACCTGACTAAATAAAGGTTGAATGAAAAAATTGTATAAACCTGTGTAAACCTTAAAAAAACCTTCATGAACATTTATAAACTTGCGTAAACTGTTATAAACCTTTATGAAAATGTATAAACCTGTGTAAACCTTTACAAAACCTTTAGGAACATTTATAAACTTCTGTAAACCTTTATAAGCCTTTATGAAAATGTATAAACCTGTGTCAATCTTTATGAACTTTGTGAAAATGTATACATTTTATGTATCTTTATAAACCTTGAACATGGATAAACCTGTGTAAACCTTTATAAACCAGTGTAAACCTTTATAAACCTTTGTAAACCTTTCTAACGATGATAGACCTCTTACATCATGGCTTTATCTCAGCCTGGATAATTTCCTCTGACATTTAGACCAACCAGCCGGAGTTGTACCATTTTCACCTCTGTATTTAACCTTTTGGGGTTAATGGTGTTAGTTCAACAATTAGTGAAATAATTTTCCCACGCTGCATTGTTGCTGTGATCCTGTATTAATCTGCGGCAGGTGTTCCCTTCACAGCTGGTTAGCTCATGCTGATGTGAGAAGCTGTCGCGCTCCGTTGTGTGCTGCAGACAGACTTTCTGTATTCTGATTACAACACACAGTTCAGCTTCTCCTGGTCACCGAACGCCGATTAACACATCTCTGTACACGTGTTACAATTATATTAATTTAGTATGTCACAATATATTAAACACTTGAATTCGTCTTTATAGGTGCAACGAGTCCATCTAATTTAATCACATCCTCTCAGTCAGATTTTACCAATTAGTCAGACGAGCTTTTCATCTTTTAGTCTCACAACTTCCACTTTGAGGATGTAAAAGTTTCATTTTAGTTGTGAAAACAAACCAGAGACAATTCCAATTGGATTTTTGCAGAACCAACTTCTGCAGCAGTTGAAAGTCTTTGCAAATATAGTTCCATAAGCTGAGCAACATGTAGAGTCCAGGTGTGTCCAGTCCTGGTCCTGGAGGGCCACATCCCTGCACACATACCTGTTTCTCTGCTCCAACACCTGATTCAACAGCTAAATTACCTCTTCATGTTCTTCAGAAACCTGTTAATCCCCCACTGACTCAAATGAGGGGTGATGGAGCAGAGGAACATATACTGTACAACATGCAGGATAGTGGCCCTCCATGACCCGGATTGGACGCCCCCTGGTGTAGACGCTGGAGTTTGTGTCCTTGGACTAGCTCTGCTTGTGTCCAGCAGTCTTTCAATAAAACCAAAGACTGTCAGATGGACTGAGGTCTGGATGGCTTGACCATTCTAAGACCTTTAACCAGTTCTCCTAAAACCACTGGAGCATTGCTTCAGCCTTGTGCTTAGAGTCCTTGTCATGCTAGAAGGTGGACCTCTCAACTCTCTGGAAGGCTCAAACAGGTTTTCAACAAAAATCCCTCTAGAATTTGAGCCATCTTCTCTTCAACTCTTCCTGCTGATGAAAAACATCCCCACAGCATGATGCTGTCACCACCGTGCTCCGCTGTCTGAGTGGTATTCTCAGCATGATACACTATAGGTGTTCTTGATTATCAAAAAGTCAGTTTAAGTCTCATCTGACCTTCTTCCGTGTGTTTGAGGAGTCCTCAGCATGCCTCTGAGCAAATATCAATGTTTGTCTGAAAAAAAAAAGTAATTTTCCCTTCCTTTCTCCATCATGGCTGTCTTCATGGCTCTCATCAATGTCCTTCCTGCTGGTGGACGTACATCTCTTGACAGGTTTACTCTGGATATATATTTTTAATCCAACCCTGATGTGCTAGGTCTTGTTGTCTTGGAGCCTCCTGCGTGGTGGTAGTCGACACTACCGTACTCACAGGTTCTGGTGTTGATTCTTTGCCCACAGGTGAATCTCACTGAACCAATCCTGTGGCTTCTGGAGGTGATGGTTGGGGAGGACATAAACATAAACTAGCAGTCTTAACTTCATTAATCTGGAGTATTTTGTGTACATTCTTCAATTTAAAATCCAATACTGTACACTGTTGTATGCTACTAAATACAGAGAAAGCCATGGGGGTGAATACCTTTGCTGTCTAATGGTATTAGCAGGGTTTTGTTTTTGGTGCAAGGTATTCAAGTGAGCAGGAGTTACACTGTGGAGAAGAACAGAGGGAGGTTTTTTTTTATGTTTGAAGCAGAGCAGTGATGGATCCTGAAGAGTGGAGGGAGACATTTTATCCACCACCAGGTGCAATGGAAGAGCCAAAGGATGGTCAACGGTGGCCTTGACCACCATGGATTATTCATCAACCACCCCAGTCATCTAGGGAAACTTTACTATTAAGCAATTTAAAATTTAGACAGCATGTTTTCCTTTAATTATTACTGTGGCTGGTTTACATACATATCTCTATCATCTATCTATCTATCTATCTATCTATCTATCTATCTATCTATCTATCTATCTATCTATCTATCTATCTATCTATCTATCTATCTATCTATCTATCTATCTATCTATCACATTTTTCTGTTTAGGTGAAGATATAGAACAAATGTTGGAATTGATAAAGACAGAATTTACCAAAATACAAACTTGGTTTAAAATCAATAAATTATCATTAAATCTAGAAAAAACTAATTACATGATATTCAGTAATAAAAAGAAAACTGTTGATGTTCCACTCAAAATTGAGGGTGTTGAGATTTGTAGAGTGAGTGAGGTGAAGTTTTTGGGTGTTATTATTGATGACAAACTGACATGGAAACAACACATAAATTCTGTAAGAATAAAAATAGCTAAATCGATTGCAGTACTGTACAAAGTCAGAGACCTATTGAATGATAAAGCTCTGTATTTGTTGTATAACACAATCATTGTTCCACACTTAATCTATTGTATTGATGTTTGGGGGAAAGCGTGTAAAACAATCACAAAGCCTATTTTTGTATTACAGAAAAGAGCTGTAAGAATTATCACTAGAAAACATTACCGTCATCCATCAAGTACATTATTTTATCAACTGAAATTATTGAAGTTCCATGATTTGGTTGATTATAATATTTTATCAATTATGTATAGGGCTCAGAATAACGAATTACCTTTAAATATCCAAATGAATTTTGTTAAAAGACAAAGTTGTTATAATCTTAAGGGGACAGAGATGTTTGTAAAACCACAATTCAGAACTAGTTTGAAGGGACGTTCTACCTCAATCCAGGGAATTAGATTATGGAATGGCTTGGAGAATGTAGTTAAAAATGCCAAGTCACTGTTTACATTTAAGAAAATGATCAAAAGGAATTTGTTGAAAAAATATATATGAATTAGCATAATGTGTATTGTATCAATTATTAGTTATGTATTAGTATTAGTATTAGAAAATTAGAAAGAGTTAGTCATTTTGTACTGCTGGTGAAAGATTATTATTGTTTAATCTGATTGTTTGAAAAAAGGGGCAGATATAATAAGATTTATTCTTCTTTCTGCTACCTTTCATTTTTTTACATTGTGTACGTATCATTAATGGGATTGTCTTGTATTGTGTTTCTTTTGTAAAAAAATAAACAAATTTAATAAACATTTAATAAACATTTAATCTATCTATCTATCTATCTATCTATCTATCTATCTATCTATCTATCTATCATCTATCTATCTATCTACTGTATCTATCTATCTATCTATCTATCTATCTATCTATCTATCTACTGTATCTATCTATCTATCTATCTATCTTTCTATCTATCTATCTATCTATCTATCTATATGTATGAGGGGCCGAGATGGTGTAGAGGCAGGGCAGCCAGCTCAGGACCGGAAGGTCCCAGGTTCGATCCCCGGTCACTGCATACCTCGTTGTGTCCCCTGGCAAATGGTAAATGGAGCTGATTTATATAGCGCTTTCCAGCCCCCTATGAGGGGCCCCAAAACGCTTTACAATACCAACCATACATCCATTCATACACACATTCATACACCGGCAGACTGCCATGCAAGGTGCTTTCCAGTCCTACCGGGAGCAACTCAGGGTTAAGTGTCTTGCCCAAGGACACAACGACACATGGTGTGGGGAACCAGGATTCGAACCGCCAACCTTCCGATCGGGGGACGACTGCCATTACCCCTACACCACGGCCGCCCTCTAGACAAGTCACTTAACCCCGAGTTGCTCCCGGTAGGACTGGCTGGCACCTCGCATGGATGCCTACCGCTACTGGTGTATGAATGTGTGTAAGAATGGGTGGATGGTTGGTACTGTGAAGCGCTTTGGGGACCCTCATAGGGGTTTGGAAAGCGCTATACAGTATAAGTAAGTTCCATTTACCATCTATCCATCTATCTATCTATCTATCTATCTATCTATCCATCTATCTATCTATCTATCTATCTATCTATCTATCTATCTATCTATCTATCTATCTATCTATCTATGTATCTGGCTGACCAATGTGACATCCCAGTTTTGTGACTTTTCTTACACCTTGTGATACAGATGTATTTCTTTTTCACTTTTGTCGCCTTGTTTTTTTTGTATTTCCGTTGCATGCGAGACGGTTCTTCTCGTCCTCAGCATTTCATTGCATTGTTGACCTTGTGTTGATTTTTGCACATGACAAATAAACCAAACCTACATGCAGCCACACTCCAAAATGGAAGTTGGTACCGGACTTATATTTCAAGTTATCATGCTCACAACATGCACGGACGGACAGAGTATGTTTCTGATTCACCCTCTTCAGCAGTAAACCATGAATCTGGTCTTGTCTCAGTTTGATCCCTCCCTCTCACAGTCTCCAATTGAGAAAGCTTATCGGATGATGAGCGAAACGTCTTGTTTGTTACAAATAAAGTCCAGTTGTTCTGTATTGAACGCATTTTTTGATTTTATTTAGTTTTTCTTTGTCCTCCTTCAGCAACACAATCTGTTGGACTGAGGATTTAAACCATTATTAATAGAACTGATAAAAAGCTTTTAGCACAAACATCCTCTCCAACCCTGACTCTTCCAGGACGATCTACAGCTCCTTCTATAAAATACTCCACATCTTTCCAGTTTGTAGGAGTTTCCATCACGATTCAGTGCTCAGTTGTTCAGCTGCTGATGCAGCACGCACACATCCCTGTGTGATGCTGCGTGAAGCGTCCACAGCGCCAACATGTCCTCTGAATAAGACATGACCACGTTTATTTCTGTATCATCCTCCATTAGCGTGTTGGCAGGCAGCAGGTTCTGTAATAACAACGACAAGGAAAAGCCTTTATGTGTGACGTACAGATGATGACAAATTAAGACAAATGTAAATTATTTACACAGCAGGGGAAAGAAAATTCTTTAGAACTGAATCTGTACAATTGTATTATTATGTCTCTGACGTGTTTCTAACTTTGGGTTTTTAACATAGATTTTATTTTAAAGAGATTAAGATCCTTATTGTTTTGTGTTACTCATTATCTCCCTTGGTATACCATATTTTTCGGAGTATAGGTCGCCCCTTTTTATCATTTTTTCATGGCCTGCGTCCTATACTCAGGTGCGACCTATATATGGCTTTTTATAAAATAAGCTGATTTGTAATCATTTATTAACCAAAATTAAACTGAGACACACTCTTACAATAATGTCAGCTAACAAATATATGTATTTTTAGGTGTTTATTCTGCTAAAATTATTAATTTATTAAAGAAAAGTTCAGCTCAGACACATACAGTATTTGCAATAATTTTTTATCAAACAATTAATTGTTTTTAAGTGTTAATCTTCTTAAAAGCCTTGCTGTGCGCTCCTGTGGCAGAGACATTTGCAGCAGAGCTAAACACGGTCCACATTTTGGCGTAGGTGCGACCTATACTCAGGTGCGACCTATATATGGATTTTTCCTATTATTTGGCAACAATTGGACAGTGCGACCTATACTCGGGTGCGACCTATACGCCGAAAAATACGGTAAATACATACAACTTCATATTTAAAGTATATTCTTTGTTTTGTTGATTTTCTTTTGGCTGCTCACATAAACTCACATGAAGTATTTATTGCTTCACACCGGATGCCCCTCCTGACTCAACCTGGGCTCAACCCTGCGGCCTCAGGACTGTGAGGCTGCAGTACTGACCTCCAAACCACCACAACCCCCTTGGTTCTGTGTAACTTCGTCTCTCGTGTTTTGAACCTCAGTCCCACAGATTAATTTTCTTTCCTGCTTCGTCAGCCTCTTCTTGTTTGACTTTCTGTCAGTAATTAAATCCTGTTCTTGTTTTCTTCAGGTGGCTCCTCCTTCTCTGCCACTCCCACCTGTGCCATGTGAAGTGTTTAATTGCATTTAAATATTCTTTAAGCTGCTGCCGACAGTCATTAAATAAATCAAGCGTTTAGTGGAGGAGGCTGTGGGACATAAACTAATCACATCTTGTTATATTCACCACGACTGTCTTCCCTTTCAGGTCTGGACGTAGCGTGGCCGGTCTGTCTGAGCATCAGCTGGTGATGGGTCATGGAGAAAATCACTATAGTCCATCCAGCCTGCAGTGAAGCTATGTGTCCCCCTGTGGAGCCATGATCCAGTTCTAACTGTGGGTGAGTCTTTGACCTTCACATCCTTTGGATCCAGAGGTTTTTAAACCTGTTTGTCTCACATTCTATTATTAGGATGGATTTTTAGTATTGAAGAAGAGTTTTATGGAATATTTTGTGGTTTCAACAGAAAATTTAAGCGAGGGAATAATTTAATATTAAAATATAGGTATATTTTTACTCAACATAAAAAGTCTGATTTAAGATGATATTTAATGGCCAAACAAGTTGTGCCAAAAGAAACCATTGAGCTGCAAAGTGACGACAACGGCGATAACTGGAACCAAAGTTTTTCTTCCTTAAGTAATCTGCTGCTTCAAGATGATGAGACCACAGCCTCTTGAAAAAAAAGTCTTCTTTGCATCAGTTTGATCAAAAACACAAGGATTTGTTCAGACTTTATAGTTTAGGTTCTGTGAAGAAAATGACCTTGGTAGGGTTTTCACATATTATTGTGACATACAAGTGCCTTCACTCAGTTCTGATGGCATCTGATAAAAAAAAACAACAACACTCTTTTCAGCTCTCAGATGGTCAAACCCGACATTCCTCTTCATGCTGTTTTCAGAAGCTGACTTGTAACTTGTTGGTTCCATTTCAAATAATATTTTCTGCACAACTTGTTTCCAGAACGTCAGAAAGAATTCTTCCTTTGGAGTTCTCTTTGTTCTGGCACGAGAACTGTTTACAGATGTGCAAGACATTTTTTTTATTTAGCTGGAATAAAGGTGGGGTGGCATGGTGGTGCAGTTGGTAGAGCTGTTGCTTCTCAGCAAGAAGGTCACCGGATCAAATCCCAGTCAAGACATCTGTCTGTGTGATGAGGGGTTGCTACGGGCACTGCTGTATCCTTCCAGACCAAAAACTAATTGGAAACTCTAAAATTCCCTATAGGTGATGGACTTGCATCCTGTCCATGGTGTCCTTCACACAGTGACTGCTGGACATGGGCACTATGACCCCCATGACCCTGTAAAAAAAGAAGCAGGGATAATAGATGGACAGAAAAGTCTGATAGGTTATCCAACAAAGTAAAGTCAGGTCCTCTGGATGTTTCTTTTTGTTGAAAAGTTTCGTCTTTCATTCAAAAGACTTCTTCAGTTCCCCAACAAACTCCATCTTGTCTTCTCATTGTGGGTCAACCAGTTTGATGGTGCTCAGGTGGTTATGAGCACCACCTTTAACACACAGAGGGTTTGATGTTGCATAATCTGTCAGGATAAAGGTCCCAGCTTTCACTAAAGAACGTAGAAAACAAACACGACTCCCTCTGTTGTTTCTTCAAGATCAAAGTCAAAGTCAACTTTAATTGTCAAAACTGCAATATGTACAGGACATACACAGGATTGAAATAGCATTTCTCTCTGTCCCTCGGTGCAACAGTAAACATTTAAACACTAAAACACAAAAACATTTAATAGACATAAGCATAAAATGAAATAATAAAAGTGTAATACTGTCCTGAGTTTTTGCATAGTAGTTTTTGCATAGTAGTAGTATGAAAGTATGAAAAGTTACACCAACACTAAAACACTAAACATTTAATAAACATAACCTTTATTTAGTCAGGTAAATCTTTTGAACCTCATGGGCTCATTTACGAAAGCGACCTGCTAAAACTAAAGAACAATGAACAGCAATGGTAGAATTTCCTTAAACAATAAACAATAAACAAACAAACAATAAACAATAGAAAACAAAAGAGAGAAAAAAAAAATATATATATATTTTTTTTTTAACAAAGTATCAAAAAACTAGCAAAACATTATAAGGTATATGTATAAAATCAAAGACAGGAACAAATCTGCATTGGTTTTTGCCAGGATTCCAACAGATTCTGAAAACCATTTAGAGAAGTCAAGTTCGAGAGCTTCAGATCTTTTTGTAAGATATTCCATGAAGCAGGAGCGGAGTAGG
>JBBPBX010000429.1:74858-88617 GCA_038048925.1 Garcialebias charrua | reverse complement strand
TTATTGCTTGTTGTATCTAGAGTAAAATTAGGGATTGTGTTCCAGTCACCGGCACAAATAAGAACTCCTTCACTAAAAGAGATAATGGTGTCAAAGAGCGTTTTTAAGAAGGTTCTGTCACTCTCTGGAGGTACATATACATTAACAATCGTAACAATGACATTATCAATCCTTCCCTTTATAATAACAAACCTACCCTCTTTGTCACCCTTCTCAGATATCAGTTCAAAGTTCAGTGAGTTAGAAATTAGGGTGAGAACCCCCCTCTTTCTACTGTTTCTACAAGAGCTATAAAATGTGTTTGAGTAACCAAATGATTTGAACTTTTCATGTTCTTGTTTAGACATATTGTGTCTCTTGTAAAAGAGCAATTTACAATGCCTATTTTTATATTACAGAAGAGAGTTATTAGAATTATCACAATAATGAATTTCCATCATCCATCAAGCATTTTGTTTTATCAAATGAAAATACTGAAGTTTTATGATTTAGTTGATTACAATATTTTGTTAGTTTTGTATAAAGCACAGAATAATGCACTTCCTTCAAATATTCAAAAATATTTTGTTAGAAGAACGAGTAGTTAAAATCTTTAGGGGACGAACGTTTTTGTTAAGCCACATTTTAGGACTAGTTCACGGGGAAGATCTACTTTAATTCGAGGAATAGGGTTATGGAATGAATTGGAATCTGACATTAAAGTGATTCATTCGATGGCTGCTTTCAAAAGACTGATTAAGTTTAATCAGTTAAAATTATACATTTAGATGTGTTGGAACTTAAATGTTGTATGTGATACAGAAGGTATAAAATATATAATATAAAATTAAAAATTTAGTAGTTCTTTATCTTGGAAATCAAGTGAGTTGGTTGTATGAAGAGTTTATTGAAAGTTGAAACTGAGCTATGGAAATCAAATGAGTTGGTTATATGAATATTTTATTGGAGTATAAGGGGCAGAAAAAACAAGATGTTTTCTTCTTCTGCCGCCTTTCATTTTATATACCGGTATGTCTTTTTTATTTTCTCCTACTGTATGTGTTATTGTTGTGTGTTTTTATAAAATGAATAAATAAATAAATCAAATCAATAAAAAAAAAAAATCAAAAATCAACTAATATATTGTGCAGCCTGACATATTTGTGCTTCTATGATTATAGAACTGGTCTGTACTCTAAATGTTGTCTATCTAAAACAGGTCTCTGTTGTAAATGAGTCCTTGTGACTCAACAAGACCAAGCTGTTTAAATAAAGGTTGAATGAATGAATGAATCATCTGAGGAGCTCCTGACCACAGGTTCTAATGGTGAGGCCTCCTCTCCTGACGGGAAGCTCGTGTGGTTGTTCTCCATCATCTTGGTGTCATCTAGACTAGAATGTTCCAGTTCCCGTCTAGAGGCAGAAAAAACTGTTTACATAAACACGTGAATCAATTTTGACATGTTTCAAACCTTTTTGATGGATAGAAAGACAGGAAACAAGTCAAGCCAGAGACATTAAAATGTCACGTAATGCAGAGGTTGTGCTTGATAACTGTGATTATACGGAAAAGTTTTACTTTATTCTTTCTATATTTATAAAGACCATAAAAGATGTCAAGATATCTGGTAATTAAAATAATAACAATCTGACAGTCATGACTTGACCTCAAAGCCACATTCATTTCTGAGAGCTGTTTGCCTTCACTGGTAACTGATGTTCAATCATTTTATTATTTTTCATGTTTTTATGTCTTTGAATTTTCCTTGCTTTTACTTATACGACCATGTGTGTGTGGGGGGTGGGGGTGAGCTGGAGTAAATCTGAAAACTGGCCGACTGTTTTGCCTGTCAGGGATAAATAATGAGGACCATGGGAGACCGGGCTTTCAGTGTGGCTGCCCCCCGTCTATGGAGCTCGCTTCCTGACTGCCTGAGAGCTCCACAGTCACTGGTTGACTTTAAAAGCGGCCTGAAGACCTTTCTTTTTAAGCGAGCCTACTCTGCCTTATGATTCTATCTTTGATCTTAGTTGATACTATTATTGATTTTATTTGTTGTATTTGACCTTTAATTTTGTTCCACTTTGTAGCACTTTGAGATTTTCATTAATGAAAAGTGCGTTATAAATTAAATTCATCCATCCATCCATTTTCTTCCGCTTATCCGGGGTCGGGTCGCGGGGGTAGCAGCCTAAGTAGGGAGGCCCAGACTTCCCTCTCCCCAGCCACTTGGAGCAGCTCCTCCGGGGGAATCCCAAGGCGTTCCCAGGCCAGCCGAGAAACATAGTCCCTCCAGCGTGTCCTGGGTCTTCCTCTGGGTCTCCTCCCGGTGGGACATGCCCGGAACACCTCACCAGGGAGGCGTCCAGGAGGCATCCTAACCAGATGCCCGAGCCACCTCAACTGGCTCCTCTCGATGTGGAGAAGCAGCGGCTCTACTCCGAGTCCCTCCCGGATGACTGAGCTTCTCACCCTATCTCTAAGGGAGAGTCCAGCCACCCTGCGGAGAAAACTCATTTCAGCCGCTTGTATCCGAGATCTTGTTCTTTCGGTCATAACCCAAAGCTCATGACCATAGATGAGGGTGGGAACGTAGATCGATCGGTAAATTGAGAGCTTTGCCTTTTGACTCAGCTCTCTCTTCACCACGACAGACCGGTACAGCGCCCGCTTCACTGCGGACGCTGCACCTATCCGCCTATCGATCTCACGGTCCAGTTTTCCCTCATTCGTGAACAAGATCCCGAGATACTTAAACTCCTCCACTTGGGGCAGGACCTCCTCCCCGACCCGGAGAGGGCATGCTACCCTTTTCCGGCTCAAGACCATGGCCTCGGATTTGGAGGAACTGATCCTCATCCCGGCCGCATCACACTCGGCTGCAAACCGCTCCAGTGAAAGTTGTAAATCACGAACTGATGAAGTTGTGAGGGTCTGCTGGGAACGTCTGGCAGAGTCTCCC
The DNA here is from genome assembly GCA_038048925.1 of Garcialebias charrua. Taxonomy (NCBI): domain Eukaryota; kingdom Metazoa; phylum Chordata; class Actinopteri; order Cyprinodontiformes; family Rivulidae; genus Garcialebias; species Garcialebias charrua. The sequence continues at coordinate 85,675 of JBBPBX010000429.1, read as the reverse complement.
GTAAGACGGAGCTTTAACTCCCACCTCCGGGAGAGCTTTGAACACGTTCCGAGGGAGGCGGGGGACATGGAGTCCGAGTGGGCCATGTTCCGCGCCTCTATTGTCGAGGTAGCTTATCGGAGCTGTGGCCGCAAGGTTGTTGGTGCCTGTCGTGGTGGCAACCCTCGAACCCGGTGGTGGACACCGGCAGTGAGGGATGCTGTCAGGCTGAAGAAGGAGTCCTATTGGGCCTTTTTGGCCTGTGGGACCCCGGAAGCAGCAGATAGGTACCGGCAGTCCAAGCGGCATGCGGCTCGGGTGGTTGCTGAGGCAAAAACTCGGGCGTGGGAGGAGTTCGGAGAGGCCATGGAGAATGACTTCCGTACAGCTTCGAGGCGATTCTGGTCCACCATCCGGCGTCTCAGGGGGGGAAAGCGGTACGCGACCAACACCATTTATGGTGGGGATGGCGTGCTGTTGACCTCAACTCGGGATGTTGTGAGTCGGTGGGCGGAATACTTCGAAGACCTCCTCAATCCTACTGGCACGTCTTCCACTGAGGAAGCGGAGCCTGGGGACTTTGGGTCGGGCTCTCCAATCTTTGGTGCTGAGGTCGCCGAGGTGGTTAAAAAGCTCTGCGGTGGCAGGGCTCCGGGGGTGGATGAGATTCGTCCTGAGTTCCTTAGGGCTCTGGATGTTGTGGGGTTGTGTTGGCTTACGCGACTCTGCAATATCGCGTGGACATCGGGGGCAGTTCCCTTGGATTGGCAGACTGGGGTGGTGGTTCCCCTATTCAAAAAGGGGGACCGTAGGGTGTGTTCCAACTATAGGGGGATCACACTCTTAAGCCTCCCTGGTAAGGTCTATTCAGGGGTTCTGGAGAGGAGGGTCCGTCGGATAGTCGAACCTCGGATTCAGGAGGAGCAGTGTGGTTTTCGTGCTGGTCGTGGAACACTGGACCAGCTCTACACCCTCAGCAGGGTCCTGGAGGGTGCGTGGGAGTTTGCCCAACCAGTTTACATGTGCTTTGTGGACTTGGAGAAGGCATTTGACCGCGTCCCTCGGGGGGTTCTGTGGGGGGTACTCCGGGAGTATGGGGTACCAGGCCCTTTGATAAGGGCTGTTAGGTCCCTGTACGACCGGTGTCAGAGCTTGGTCCGCATTGCCGGCAGTAAGTCAGGCTCGTTTCCAGTGAGAGTTGGACTCCGCCAAGGTTGCCCTTTGTCACCGATTCTGTTCATAACTTTTATGGACAGAATTTCTAGGCGCAGCCAAGGTGTTGAGAGGATCCGTTTTGGTGGCCTTAGAATCACTTCTCTGTTTTTTGCAGATGATGTGGTCCTATTGGCTTCATCAGGTCGTGATCTACAGCTTTCGCTGGAGCGGTTTGCAGCCGAGTGTGATACGGCCGGGATGAGGATCAGTTCCTCCAAATCCGAGGCCATGGTCTTGAGCCGGAAAAGGGTAGCATGCCCTCTCCGGGTCGGGGAGGAGGTCCTGCCCCAAGTGGAGGAGTTTAAGTATCTCGGGGTCTTGTTCACGAATGAGGGAAAACTGGAGCGTGAGATCGATAGGCGGATAGGTGCAGCGTCCGCAGTGAAGCGGGCGCTGTACCGGTCTGTCGTGGTGAAGAGAGAGCTGAGTCAAAAGGCAAAGCTCTCAATTTACCGATCGATCTACGTTCCCACCCTCATCTATGGTCATGAGCTTTGGGTTATGACCGAAAGAACAAGATCTCGGATACAAGCGGCTGAAATGAGTTTTCTCCGCAGGGTGTCTGGACTCTCCCTTAGAGATAGGGTGAGAAGCTCAGTCATCCGGGAGGGACTCGGAGTAGAGCCGCTGCTTCTCCACATCGAGAGGAGCCAGTTGAGGTGGCTCGGGCATCTGGTTAGGATGCCTCCTGGACGCCTCCCTGGTGAGGTGTTCCGGGCATGTCCCACCGGGAGGAGACCCAGAGGAAGACCCAGGACACGCTGGAGGGACTATGTTTCTCGGCTGGCCTGGGAACGCCTTGGGATTCCCCCAGAGGAGCTGCTCCAAGTGGCTGGGGAGAGGGAAGTCTGGGCCTCCCTACTTAGGCTGCTACCCCCGCGACCCGACCCCGGATAAGCGGAAGACAATGGATGGATGGATGGATGGATGGATGGATGGATGGATGGATGGATGGATGGATTACTATTATTATTATTAAATAAAGTTGTCTGAATCTGAATGAGTTTAGTTCAATAATTAGCCGAGATGTTTTTGGTAAGTTTTCTAGCATACATGTTTTTGTGGAAGGGCATGATGTATTAAACACTAAATATTATGTTTCTGTATCTCACCCCAACCGGTTCTTTAATCAGTGCAGAATGTAACATTATGTCTGACAGAGACGTTTACTGGACTCATCTTCTATAGCTGACTCATTGAATGTTTAATTAAACTCTATAGTTTATGAAAACAGACTGATGACATCATGGAAAACTACAGTTATCTGCAGTTAAGAAGCTTCCAGTGTTCATGTTAACATTTAGCTTGTCGTAGCATTAACATGTTTTCAATGCTATCTCAATATGTTATTAAAGCTCATCCGCTAATCTTCATTACATAAAACTGTAGCAACAATTCAGATCTCTCTTATAAATGAGCCCCCGAGGCTCATTGGGATTAACCTGTATAAATAAAGGTTGAATGAATAAAAACACAGAACTAAACACCTGAATCAAAAACCACAAAGTGATCATGATCCTATCTTTGCTCAAATGTTTGTTACAAAGACAAGTGTACTCCTGTGGCTAACATGTCCTGGTCCTTCACCTCCACGTGACAGCATTATTGATCGCTCCAGATCATCGCTGCACCACAGGGTTTTGTCCATCAGTGTAGCTAGCGGGTCATGTGACTGAAAACTATCCAAAGTAACAGAACATGCTTTTCAGAAATATATATCTGGACAATTATTTCATTTTTGTTCCACTATTCAAGTGGTGGCGATATATTTTTACATAAAACTAGATTTTAAGTCATAAAACAAACTTACTCAATAACAATAACTGCTGGATGTCTGGCCCCTGAGCTCTTAGAGTTCAGTAACTGTGGCCCCCTGAGCAATTTAGTTGAATAGTCCTGCCATGAAGTAATGCTATTCCAGGCCTCAGTAAAGCTCCACCCCCTGAGTGACAGCCCAACCCATCTGTTCTCTGATTGGACTGTTAAATTTCTGACTGACATGACATTAGCCGTGTTTCCATCAAGGTTTTTAGATGCGCATTATGAAGCATCGCATCAGAAAAGCTGAATGGAAACGGCAAAATGCGATTTAACTTCCTCTAATTCGCCCCAAAGTCGATATGCTCGCTTGAGGTGGTTTTTGGGGGTTTCGAAACGGAGCTGATGCTCAAAACGACAGATGGAAACAGATTTGCCGACTCAGTTCTGCCGTAGCGAACATTTACGTCATGTGACTGATCAGCTGTTTCCGCTCCGGACAACATGTAACATCGCTAAAACTAGTTGGCATGACAGAATAAATACAACTTGCCCGATAGCAACACGTACCTGAAATATTCTCTCCATTTTGACGAGATGTGTGGTCGGGTTCTGTTTTCAACCGCTACTTCCTGTTTACTGTAGACATGCGTAACGCTGACGTCTGACGTAATGACGCTGACGTCTGACGTAATGACGCTGTGCGTGGCCCGGTAGATGCGATTCAAGCCAGTTGATGGAAACACTTCTGCTTCGCATTCATTTGTATTCACATATTTGCGAGATTTCAAAAATTAGCTCAAAATTCGAAATGAAAATGGATGGAAACACGGTTATTGACCAATCGGCTCGGAGGAAGAAAACTCCGTTCAAAATTCATACCTGTAAATGAAACTCACAGGAAGAGATCTACATGTAGAATTAGCTTCTTATCTGTAAACAGACCTTCACAAGAAAGATTTGTCAAGTCAAGTCATCTTTATTTATAGAGCACAGTCAAAACAGATAAACTGCTATCAAGGTGCTTTGTAACTTGTGCAATTATTTTTAACAAATACTTTTTTTTTTACATACACAAAGTCCTGCACAAATCACACATTCATTTCACAAGGTTACAAAACTGATTTACAAGTACAAAATATTTATGAGCAGAGTTTGTGCCTGTAGAGCTGGCCTCTGAGGGAAACACTTGTTTCCTTCTCTAATCAATCTGTGGCCACATCATGTCTCTGTCCTGTTGTTTAATTGAGCTCATCAGATTTTAACAGCACTCTTCCAGCTTCAGCTTGGCCTTTCTCCAAAATCATATTCAGAACGAGCAGGGCCCTGGGAGAGATGAGGTTTGTCTTAATTTTATGTAAGTAAGCTACAGAGAGCAGCACATTCATCCCCTCCTGTTTCTCCATTTACATGTGTAGAAGGTGTGTGAAGTCAGCGGTTTGTTCAACCTCCTCCAGCTCCTCCAGGTGTGTCAAAGGTGTTCCCAAACCAGGTGTTGTTACTAACCGGATCCATGATCTGCAGTAATGTGCTCAAAATAATCACACATTAAAATCAAAGGGCAGACAAAGAACATCACCCACAACACATTGCATACTCTCAGCTGTGCAGGGGGGCCGCCAGGAATATTGGGCCCCATGACAAAAAATCCAATTGGGCCCCCCTGCACAGCTGCTTTTGTCACATCTCTAGAATCTAACTGATCCAGCAAAAGTTTTACATAAATAACATTAAAGGCTTGCTTCCTTTGGTCCAATACTGGTACTAGCACATATTTACTGTTAGTGAATTGTACATGCAACTGTCTGCATAGAGTATGCAATTTACTATTTAAAGCAAGATTAAAAAATAAAAAAAATTAAAAAAACGAGGAGCCCCGTCGCCGGCAGAGACACGACGAGCATGTGTTCTGAACGCAAACACGCTTCAAATTATTGTTAGTTCATATATCTGCTCTCAAATCAGTGGTAACATACTGCAGACTCAAACTGATGGCATAATATGCCATCGTGAAATGGAGGCTAAGCTAGCGAACAGGTTGATAATCACGCACATCTCTACCCACCTCTCTTAGGGAAAAACTGTTACAAATCGACACCCTTTCCTTTGTCTGTCTTCCTTTTCTTTTTTCTCTTTCCTTTTTTGACAGCCTGATTTTACGATTTTTCTGGGCAGCATGTTTGTTGTTACTCTGTCATCCTCTGGTTGCAAAGTAACACCAGCAGCGTCAAGTGAGCTAAAGCAGCTAGGAACATACCATTTCATGCAGATGCAGGGGGGTGTTTGTTAAATATGAGGATGTTTGCTTTTTGGTCTGGGAGAGATAATATTTAAGTTTTACTGTTAAAACAAGTAAAAACAAAGCTACTACCATTAATGTATTATTATCAGGGTCCCACCACACCATGATTTTTTTTTTTTTAAAGGCCAATCTGGGGCCCCTGTCAGTCAAGGGCCCTTGGAATTGTACCAACTTTTACCCCCCATACGGCGCCCCTGAGCTGCAGTCTTGTTGAGTTTGGGCCTGTTTGCAGCAGAGTGACCAGCGAGCCGTGCACATGGGTTTTACATGATTTTGTGTGCACAGCTTGCAGAACTGTATTCTGTACCATGCACATTGCAAGGTTAACTGTACTCACCTGGGCAGCTAGCGTGGCGGACGAGGGGGGCAGGTGATCTGTGGAGACCCAGATAGGGGGAGCAGCCAATGGGGAGGACAAGAAGTGGAACGTTTAGAGGTTTAAATATCTCCGCACAGTAAATAATCCCATCGTTCTGGGTCAGACACTGTAAAAACATGATGACTCCATGTTTGAGTCTGGGCTTGAAACATCTAATTGGTTATTTTGTGGATGTTTAGTAAAATGTGTGTTAAATCTTTAAAAACTTTAATACAGAGTGATAAAATTAAAGAATGAATCCAGAAGAAGCACTCAAAGCCAGTATTTACTCTCCTGGGGCTGTGTGACCCAGAAACTGTATGAAAATGATGCCTTTCATCAGAGGTTGTGCTGTAACATCTTTTGGTTCTGCCTGAACAAAGCAGCAGAGCTGCCTGGGTTACCATGGCAACTCAACGACTGTGCATCTGCGGTGGTGCCTCAGGTGCTCAGAAACTTCCCTGCTAGTTTCATTCAGATAAATGTGTGTTCCTGTTTTTCAGCAGTTTCATCTAATGGGTTTACCATCAGAGTATTCAGATTTAATCCCACTTCATCAAGTGTATCCAGATTATATTTTGGTATAACCAAAGCCAGTCTGATGTTGAACTTAAAGTCTGATGGTTTTTGATTATGAGTAAATCGCCATGGTAACTGAAGCTGAACTCATCACCTGCTCTGGAGCAAACAAAGAGTTCAGTTTGGGTTAAAAGTGACCTCTGATGGTTCACTGAGTTTGTTCCTCTATAAATAAAATAATAACAATAATAATAATAATAATAATAATAATAATAATAATAATAATAATAATAATAATAATAATAATAATAATAGCAAAGTTTATGCTCAATAATCCAGTTTAAAAAATCCAACAAAGTTCAGTCAGGTTATCTGAGTCTGTGACGTTTCGTCCTTCATCTAAAGGACTTCATCAATCTGAGGAGTCATAAACAACTCAAGTCCCAGAAGCAATACACTCCAATATTGGACCAACCAGTTTGATGGCAATAAGATGGTTTCTGGGACCCACCCTCTCCCCCGTTGACACATCTGAGGCAGCCATAGCCACCTTCTCAGATTGATGAAATCCTTTGGATGAAGTACAAAACATCTCAGCAAAAAAAAAACTGTCCAGATGACCTGCCTGAACTTTGTTGGATTTTTATCTGGATTATTGAGCGTGAACCTTGATGTTTTGAACCACTTTGACTAGGGCTTTCTCAGGAGTCGATGGGGGAGAGGGTGGGCCACAGAAACCATCTTATCATCAGCAAACTGGTTGGTTCACTATGGGAGTTGGTGCTTGTGACTCACTTTGTTTATGGTTCCTCGGACTGATGAAGTCCTTTGAATGAAGGATGAAACATCTCAACAACAACAACAACAACAACAACAACAACAAAAACAACAACAAAAGAAACTGTCCAGATGACCTGACTGAACTTTGTTGGAATATTAATTATAATAATAAAATCAGACTGAAACAACATTTATTTAGTCAATAAAGGGTATGATGTATTGGTAAATAAAATTTTAAATGTATTATTTGAAGATTTCATAAACCCAGGTTTTATTCAAAATGGATCATAGTAAACATATCAAATGTTTAAACTAAATATTTGTCCTGTTTTATGGAGAGAAAAAAATAGATAACTGAAGTGTATGAAAGCAAAATAAGTAAAAAAAACTTGCAGGAATTTTAGAACAACATGCTCCCAACCATACCCCACGTGTTGTCAAATTTGACAGATCCACACCCCACCCTCTCCTGACCATTGTTTGACTAGATACTCAGGCCTAGTGCTGTGCGATATGACGATATATATCGTGGGGACGATAGAAACGTGTCTATCGTGCTACTTTCCTTCTATCGTCTCTATCGTGATAAATTTTCATTCATTCAACCTTTATTTATACAGGCTAGCCTCGTTGAGTCACGGGGACTCATTTACAAGAGGGACCTGTCTCACTCACACCAAACAACCATCCACTCTCACACTCACACCTAGGGTCAATTTAGAGTCACCAATCAGCCTAACAAGCATGTTTTTTGGTCTGTGGGAGGAAACCGGAGTACCCGGAGGAAACCCACGCATGCACGGGGAGAACATGCAAACTCCACCCAGAAAGGCCCCGGACCGGGATTTGAACCGGCAACCTTCTCGCTGAGAGGCAGCAGCTCTACCAGTTGTGCCACCGTGCTGCCCATAAGAATAAAAAAACAACTGTCGCAAATAAGCTTCATATTGTGGTTTTGCGAGATGACGGCGCTGCTTTATGTTTGACGCACGCGCGGGTTTGCGACACATGCTTTACGTTGTTAAACTCGAGAGCAACAGAGACGCAGCCGACATGAAGCCGGTGTCACAACAAGGAGAAACAGCTGCACAGGCAGCCCGAGGAAGAACTTTTACCAAAAAGAGGGGGAAGCTCACCTTGTTAGCTTCCATTAATTCGCTCCGCTGAAACTCGGAGACAAAATGGGTCCAGAGGACACGAACCCAGAGTCCAACCGAGTCCGAACTCGGGTCCAGTTAACCAATACAAAACAGACCAGAGACACAACAGAACCGCAATCAAACGCAACGTTTTCTCTTTTCTGTTTCTTGCCTTGTTTACTCCAACTTCCAGAGCGGATTTCTTCTTCGTGGGTTTTATTAGCAGCCGTTGTTTTCACCGCCACCTGCAGGAAAAATTTGGACCAAAGTAGAAACTCCTTTTCTACTTTGGTCCAAATTTCCTTGTTCTTTTTGTTCACATTCTTATAATTGTAACTGTATCTGTAGTAAAAAAAATAAAAAAACTTTGGTCCAAATTTTTCCTGTACACACACATATCGTGTTGTATATATTGTGATATATATCGTTATCGTGATAAAAAATAGTCCATATCGTGATATGATTTTTTTCCATATCGCCCAGCACTACTCAGGCCTAAAGTTATTTATTAGGATCCCCCAACCACAAATGTGTAAGCAAACAATAGTCTTTTTCACGCCTGATAGAAAAAATTGAAACATACAGTACTTCCCTCTCACTCATTAATAAATTATATTGTTTCTCATCACTGCTCTGCAGAGTGGCTGAATGAAGCTTTCTCCTTGAGACTGCAAAGTTTTATTTGTCTGATTTAATATGGGATGGGTTACTAAGTTCTTAAGTTTACGAAGCAGGAATTAAACAAAAAAATAGAATTAGTTTGTTTAAATGGTAAATGGACTGTACTTATATAGCAAATTTCCATCTTATTAAGACACTCAATGCTCTTTACACTACAATCTGTGTCCTCATTTACCCATTCATACAGCACTCTACTAGATCTATACAAAGCTAATCTGAACCTGTAGACAATAATCAGTGCTTTATCACATTCATTATGTGGTTCTTGCCCAGGGACACCTCAGCATTTGACTGCTGGTGGAATTGAACCCTTAACTCTTGTATTGGAGTATGACTGCTCTAACCACTCAGCCACAGTCATCCCCACTGTTTAAGAACAATAATAGGGATTTTTTTCTGACACTTCTCAAAAGCAGTATGAAAGTGCATGTGCACACAGACACACACACACACACACACACACACACACACACACACACACACACACACACACACACACACACACACACACACACACACACACACAAACACAGCCCAAGCTGAAAGTTGACAGGTACCATTCATTATTTGCCTGTATTTCATTTATCCTTTGGCAATTTTCCTATGTGAAATTGTCTGTAGCTTCTTTTTAAATATTGGAGTTATACGAACTTTGAAGAAACTGTATTTCAGGGAATTTGAGAAAACATTTTTAAAAAATCTGGGAAAACGTGAGTAATTAGAACACTGATTTAATGATTAAAAGCTTATCTGAGATTTTAACGTGTTTATACTGTATGTCGATGCTAATATTCTAGTATCACTACGTTCATGTTCTGCTCTATACACAATGCATGTATCCTTACATATTGGTTCTGGTGGCATTTCAGTTTTAAATGTTATACAACATAATTATTTATTAGGAATGACTATGTGTACCGTAGGCTATAGTGTACTATAGTTTTGAGCATTTTGTGAGACGGAACTATATCCTGAAATTTCAGGATTTGCTTGGGTAAAATCAGGGAAAACTCAAGGAATTTCTTTATGTAATTGTGAGAACCTTGAAGTATAATCTGTTTTCAGATAAAACTGCTACTTAACTAATGTTTACAAAAGTTGGATAACTGTGTTTACATGACTAATTTATCATTCTTTTTTCTCTGCCTTTCTTAGAAACTTCAACCAGACGGAGCTGGTCACAGATGGAGACATAGACTTGTCTTCAAGTGTAAGTACTTGTTATAATCTTTAACAGGGATTGATGTTTTCACCTACTTTGACAAATTTTTAAATATTTTTATGAGAGGCACCATTCTGAAAAATTCAGTAACATCCTAAATGCACTATCTGAAACAAAAACTTGTTTTAATCATAAAAGTCAGTGTATAGGTTTGTTTGACCTTCTACTGGGTTTTGTTGTTTCCATTACAATTGTTTGAGGAAAAAAATGTTTTTTGAAGTTTTGAACGTTTAGCCTATGTTAACATATTTTTTGCTTCAGGTCTTACTTTTCAAAGTCAAAGTCAAAGTCAACTTTATTGTCAGAACTGCAATATGTACAGGACATACACAGGATTGAAATTGCGTTTCTCTCAGTCCCTCGGTGCAACAGTAACCATCTAAACACTAAACACTAAAACATTTAATAAACATAAGCATAAAATAGTAAAAGTGTAACACTGTCCTGAGTTTTTTCATAGTAGTATAAAAGTATGAAAATTTACACCAACACTGAAACACCAAACACCCCTAAAACACCAAACACCCAATGAACATAAGCATAAAATGAAATAATAAAAGTGTAATACTGTCCTGAGTTTTTTCATAGTAGTATAAAAAGTATAAAAAGTATATCTATAAAATAAACTGAAGGTTCTAGCATTGACATTTGCAAAGAGTGGCACAGCAGCATATAAGTTAATGTACACAGTATATGTATGAGGTAGTTGATGTTGGTATAGAGGCAAAGTGGCATATGCAGTAAGGCACATAAGGCACTTTGGCATCCTTATGGGTGAATTTTAAGTGGAATTCAGTGTTTGTATTTTTTGCTCAGTCTCTGTACTCGCACCCAAGGGGAGTGGTACCTGTCAAATTTCAGCTT
>JBBPBX010000429.1:0-64921 GCA_038048925.1 Garcialebias charrua | reverse complement strand
ATATATGTATATATATTGTATATATACACAGTACATAGAGCAAAATGAGCAGATGGGCTCATGTTTGCCCTCTCTCTTCCTGTCCGTCAGCTGTGTTGTCCTCTCACGGTGCCTGCTTTCACTTTTGCAGCCTGTCACCACCTAGTAAAAGAGATCTTTATCATTCCAGAGAGGTTTGCAGTCCACCACCACCGACTCTCAGGTACACTTTACCCCTGTTGGGTTTAAGTCACCTGAGGCACTATTCCAAAGAGCAGCTCAAGGTTGCACTAATGCCTTCCATTCCTTCTGATCTGCAGATGAAGGTGGCGAGGGCAAGAGGGAGGCGGGAGGTCAGGACTCCAAAGAATACTGTGCCTCTGATAAGGACATTGTGGAAGTGGTGAGGACGGAGTATGTGTACACACGGCCCCCACCCTGGTCAGATGTGCTGCCCACCATCCATATCATCACTCCCACCTACAGCCGACCTGTGCAGAAGGCAGAGCTGACAAGGCTGGCAAACACTTTCCTCCATGTCCCAAACCTGCACTGGATCCTGGTAGAGGACTCGCAAAGGAGGACGCCACTCGTTAGTCGACTCCTCCGAGAGACAGGACTGAACTACACCCACCTCAACGTGGAGACGCCCAGGAACTACAAGCTGCGAGGTGACACTCGTGACCCCAGAATCCCCAGAGGGACCATGCAGAGGAATCTGGCCCTGCGGTGGCTAAGGGAGACCTTCAACCCTAACAGCAGCCAAGCAGGAATCATCTACTTCGCTGATGACGACAACACGTACAGCCTGGAGCTATTTGAGGAGGTCAGTGCTGGAGCAGTGTCGTTGCTGCTTCTACAATCTTTGAACGCATGCTATTTAAACAAGTGCAGATACCAGGAACTTAGCCTGACATGAATACTGTTTCTGGTTTCTAATGCTTTATAAGCCATTGCCATCCTATAGGTACGGTATACTTTAATACTGACTGACAAAAAAGTAAGCTGCAGCTGCACGATAGAGAAGCTCTTCTAGTTTTGGGCCGTGTGCAAAGGTTGTTCTAAAGCAGGGGTCCCCAAACTTTTTCCTGTGAGGGCCACATAACTTTTCCCTTCTCTGGTGGGGGGCCGGAGTCAGTTTGTAACAGGAAAAAGTGAGACGATTGCAGGAGTGCCTAAATGTAAAAATGTATTGTTTTCCAGAAAGCCCAATCAAATAACCCTCTCTGGGTTCTTCACAGATGTTGGAACAATAATAAATAGTTAATTAGTAGTGAATAGCTTACTGGGAGCCGTTTCTCCGCGGTGTCCATCCAAAAGGCTGCGCGCATTAGCGTTAGCCCCTCCGCGTTAGCATGTTAGGCCACGCAAGCTATCATACTTGTCTTTGTGACGGGATTCATAGTGTCGCCGCAGATTGTATTCTTTGAATGCTGCCACCGCCTCAGATAAGACGGACAGCCTTGTCTTTGCATTGAACAAAAAAAATTATCATTTGTCCACTGCAGCTTAAGCTGGTGAAGATTCTCAGTCGTCCAGGACATGATAAAATTAAAAAAGGCGTTCAATACTTCTGAATCAATGTTTTTCTTACCTAATCTTTTCACCATTATTCAGTTCTGTCTTTGAGAGGGGCGGGTTTAGGATTTTTTTTTCTGAGGGTTGCCAGATAGGGGCACAGACCGCAAAAGGGTGGAACAGAATGTCACGTTTTGGATGTGTCAGAGTTTTTCCCCAAACGTTGACACGATAAATTAAATGTGGAACAATAGTTCAAAATATTTCATAACTAAGGAACATTTTATTTTAAACGTCCAACTTTATTATCAAATACACTTACACATATGAAAAAAAATCTAAATATTCTCTGGTATTGTTCTGGGGGCCGGACCAAATGTGGAGGAGGGCCGCATCCGGCCCGCGGGTCGCTGTTTGGGGACCACTGTTCTAAAGTTAGAATGGACGCATGACATTTTTAAGGTTGTCTTTTCAAGTTTTATTTAATTTATTTGCAGCTCAGCCTGTTTGACATTTAACTACCAGTACTGTAGTATAGTTGTGCGTCACCTTTATCTGCTTGTGCACATGTTTGGATAACTGAAGTGATTAAAACACTGCTGTCAGTGAGGGCTCCTCATCAGATATGATAATGTGTGACAAATACACTATAGTAGGTCTTGAGCACGAACAGAAAAGCCCTTCATCTGCATCCCCTTGTGTGTTTCTTCTTCAGCAGAACACTCTCGTGTATACAGGTAATTAAGCAGATCATGGCAATGCCATGGAAACAACTTAATGCAGACATAATAGCGTTAGGAATGTGCTAGTGAGGCATGATTGATGTTTTAGCTATAGCTCCCATCCTACGAGATCTCATGCCAGTAAAGGGTCACTGTATGGTGAGACTGTGGGCATACACGTGGTAGTGTTGTCATGGAAACGTGCCTGTGACATAAATAACATGGTGCAGATGAAGAAGAGCATCTCATGGACAAGTAGCAGAGAAAAACTTTTTTAGGGAATCTCAGAGTATACCTCTACACTGAAGGAAAAAATTCAAAGTTTACCTCGATCCGTATTCCAAAAGGTTGTGCAGGCTGTAGAAAGTACCTGTAGGATAGAAAATAAGTTGTATAGGATTTTTACCTTCTTCGTTTCACAGAAACAAATCTATTTTTAGTGACGATGCATTCAATTCAATGCATCATTAGTTTCTCTAACTTTTTCACATTATGAACAATCTTAGTGATACCTACAGCCCTGCCAAGATTTGCAGGCGCAGCTGTAGCTGAGTGGTTAGAGCAGTCGTCCTCCAGCACGAGAGTTGTGGGTTCAATTCCACCAGCAGTCACATGCCAAATTGTCCCTGGGTAAGGCACTGAACCCCTCATTGCCTCTGATGTGCCTTCCATTGGTGTATGAATGTGATAAAGCACTGATTATTCTTTGTACAGACACATAGTAGAGTGTTGTATGAATGGGTAAATGAGAGCACAGATTGTAGTGTATAAGTATGAATAAGTACATGTACTGTATAAGTACAGTCTATTTACATGACATTTCATTAGCTGTCTCAATCATACAGTGCATTTGAACCACGTATTCTCAGACATTTGCTCAGCTGTTACCAAACAATGTTAGGATCAACGGTGAGGAGACGTAATTGGTACAAGTGAGGCCGTCCATCTTGACATCAGTGGGATTCCCTCAGCAGACATAGTCCAGGTCCTCCGAGCATTAGCCTCAGGTCTTGTTAGCAAAGCAGACAGAGTCTGTGGCAAATGGAGCGCCTGGTATTGACACGGCCTGTCATTACCTTTCTCTGGGAATCAGCCAAAGTGCTCTGTCTCCCTCAGAGGCCCTCCATCACCTCCAACATGCCTATTTATGGGCCAGAGTAATGACCCTGAGGGGCAGGGAGAGCAGGGAGTCAGACGGAGGAGGAGAAGAGAAAAATAAAAGGTGACAGCCAGGTAGACGGAGAGCTAACTACCACCTCTGTCCAGTTCACTGTAACAACAGTGGCTGTCAGTAAAAGTGCTGCGGGTTGAAAAACAACAAGGTGACTCAACTGGTATGAAAATAAACTCAGAAAAGTGCTAAACTTATTACCTGGCAGGACAGCCTTGTCAGAGTGAGTTACAGTCCATAAACTGCAGATGGATCAAAGCAAACCAATGTTCCCTTATCAGTCATGTCACTCGGTGCAACATATTGCTATGGGAATTGCGCCCCCGCGCAATTACCTGAAGGAATACATTCACGCCTTTACGGCAGGGGCGTCAGCGTTGCGCCAGAGGCCCCGCCCTCTGGGTACTTAAGCCGCTGACGCCCATCCATCAATCTCTTATTGCCCTTCACCTCGCTTAAAACCTGAACTTCGTGGGACTTCTCTGTTGTCGCATTGCTCGATCAGAGGTGAGCTTGCTCCCTACACTGAGCGTACAGAGAAATTTTTCCTGCGTACTGCTGGGCTGGCGAAAGCTAGTCCAGCGTTTTTCTACTTACCTCGAAGTTTTCTTCTCTCTCCGCAGCTGCTTCGCTCGACGGCGCTAACTGCGTCACAACACTCCCTGCTAACCATTAGCAGGCTAACCAGCGAAAGCAAGACGACGGAGAGGACGGCTTCGAACAAAAGGAAACTAGGAACAGCCTTGACGCTTCTCGTCTCCGGACATGGTTCCCGAGAAGGGAAAACGGAGGACAAAGACTCAGAAGAAAGCCAGCAGGACACGAGCCCTCGCTCGCGCCCCTGCCCCAGCGGCTGCGGCTACTCCCTCTCGGCGACGGACACCCACGAGGCCTGTCCTGTCTGCCTAGGAATTCTGCACGCAAGAAAAGCGCTGGAATCCCCCGACTCCTGCTCCCACTGCTGTCGGATGCCGGCGGTAGTGAGGAAACGCCGTGTGGACGCGTTGGCTAAATCCATTGCGAAGGCCGTGGCGCTGAAGGCCGCACGCGTCACGAAGTTGCTCGCTCCCGAGCCAGAGCTCGAGAACCTGGACCTGGAATGCAGTGGTCAAGTCGGGGATGAGAACGTGTCAGACTCCTCGGTTCGCGTCGAGGACTCGATGCCCGAAGTGTCTGACCAAGACGCCGAGTACGGTTGCAGAGGGGAAAATATGGATTCCTCTCAGAACCTGGCACAAATTATACCGGAACCGGACGTGTTGGTCCCTGCTCTGTTCGACCTGTGCCATAGGGCGGCGGACGCCCTGCAGGTCGCGTGGCCAGACCCCACACCTCGCCAACAGGTTACGAGGCTGGCAAGAAACTACTTCTACGCGAAGCAGCAGCCGACGATGTCGCAGAAAATGCTCATTTTCCCGGACTTCCTCATGGAGCTCACACGCTCCTGGGCGGAACCCGGAGCTCCCATGACGATGCCACTATTCCGACTCCTGGATGTCGCTGGAATGGAGGTAGCAGGCCTCGCCACCGCACCCCAGATAGAGGAGACCCTGGCGGCTCATCTGGCCCCCGCAGCTATGGGGGCGAAGCCAACGCTGCCCAGCAGGGCCTGCCGCGCTTCGGAAAACAGCTTGAAAAGTGCTACAAGGCTCAGGGCCTCGCGGCTCGTGCGATGAACACTTCGACCATGATGCAGGCATACCTGGCAGAAAAGCTGCAGGAACTCAAGGTAACGACAAACGAACAAGCCGCAACAGAGGCCATGGAGGAGGCCCGCCACGCCTCTGACTTCGTGCTCAGCATGATGGGGACAATAGCCATCACGCAAGGCAGAGCAATGGCGGAAATGGTTGTCGCCCAGTGCCATCTTTGGTTGACTTTAACGGACCTCCCGGAAAACCAGAGATCCCCCTTCCTCCCGCACCCGATTGAGCTGACGGGACTCTTCGGGGGAGCCCTGGAACGCATCCAGGCCAGGCTGGAACAAAGACGCAAACAGGCGGAAGCCCTCCGCGAGGGGCTGCCGAGGAAAAGCTTTGCACCCCCAAAGGAGGACATGCGTCCCCTCCCACAGAAGAGACCTGCTGGCGAAAGTGAGACTTTCCAATATCGGCCAAGGGCCTCTTCACTGACCCCGTGTGGAAAGCAAATTCGGGCCTGATGAAACAGGACGAATTAATAATTTTACAGGTTTACCCGCCCATGCAGTACGGGAACCTGACCTTTTGAGCCCAGTATCCACTTGTAAAACACTACGAGGAGCTGGTGACATGTGTGCGCACACTAAACATGACTCGCCTACTGTATGTGTAATCAAAACAAACACTGTTTCATGCATGTACAAAAATAAAAGTACCAAAGCGCAGACTGCCATAGTTCTTGACTCTAGTCCCATTTTCATAAAACACAAACCACATGGTCAAACTATGAACGGTAGCAAGATACACGAGCTCTGCCTGAGACAGTAAGATCTCGCGATATCTTCTGTTGGGCTGACCAGCCTGCTCGAGAAAGCGAGAGAAGGGTCAAAGGCTACCCCTCCCGCACTCAAACATGACGAGCAGCAATTGGACATGCCCTCCAGGCTCATGGCGCACACGTAGGCCTGGAGGGCGTGTCTACCAAACGAATGGGTCATGAGGACTATATGTCGTGGGCTCAAGCTGCAGTTCACCAGGAGACCGCCCCCCTTCACAGGGGTACTGCAATCAAATATTAACCCTGCGCGCGTACACATGCTGAGGGAGGAGGTATTGACGATGCTGCAGAAGGGAGTAATAAGTTTGGTCCCGAAACGCAAACTACGCTCTGGCCACTACAGCAAGTACTTCCTGGTGCCCAAAAAGGATCACTCACTGAGACCGATCTTGGATCTCAGGACTCTGAACAAGAGAATAAAAACTTTTAAGTTCAAGATGCTTACACTGCGGCAGGTTCTCCAGTCTGTGAGACCAGGAGACTATGCATGTACAGTGGATTTGAAAGATGCCTATTTCCATGTAGGCGTGTGGAGGAAACACAGAAAATTCCTCTGTTTTGCTTTCGAGGGAAAGGCTTATGAATTCAAAGCCTTACCCTTCGGTTTAAAGACGGCTCCTCGTACATTTACTAAATGTCTGGACGCAGCCCTGACCCCCTTAGGAATCAAGGTCTCAGGGTCATGAATTACTTGGATGACCTCCTGATTCTGGCTGGAAGCAGAATACAGGCCCAGTCACACTCCTACAGGGTGATCTCTCACCTGGAGTCTCTCGGTTTTGTCATAAACCTACAAAAGAGTGACCTAACTCCATCACGGGTTACCGTATTCCTGGGAGTACAGATCGACACCGTGTGGTACAGAGCATGGCTCTCAAAGGAACGTTTCCTCGATTTGCCATTGCCTGGCAAAATTTAAACTGGATCAGCGGGTTCCCATGAAAACGTGCCAACGCCTTTTAGGCCTCTTGGCGGCACTGCGGCAGCCATACCCTCCCTGTGTGCCACACACATTGCTGAAAATGCGGGCCCTTCAAGTAGGGCTGAACCAACAGACACAACCCGCCTTGCTTGGTCGAGCAGGAAAGGTTAGAATAGGTTCAGAGTGCCTGAGAGCCCTGGAACCTTGGGGAGACTTGTCTATCTTCACGGAAGGGGTCCCGCTGGGTAGGGTGTCATCTTGTGTGGTCATCACGATGGACGCCTCAAAAATATCCATCCATCCATCCATCCATTTTCGTCCGCTTATCCGGGGTCGGGTCGCGGGGGTAGCAGCCTAAGTAGGGAGGCCCAGACTTCCCTCTCCCCCGCCACATGGAGCAGCTCCTCTGGGGGAATCCCAAGGCGTTCCCAGGCCAGCCGAGAAACATAGTCCCTCCAGCGTGTCCTGGGTCTTCTTCTGGGTCTCCTCCCGGTGGGACATGCCCGGAACACCTCCCCAGCCTCAAAAATATATACTGTATACTGTAAAAGCTGGAAAACCTTGGCAACCATTCTAGCTTGAATTTTAGGATAGTTCTAGCTATGAATTTAATAATATTATTATTATTACTGTTTGAACATGAACGCACATCAGTACAAGCCAAGGTAATTTGACAATATGTGGCAAAACAACAATCCAACAAAAATCTTCCCAGAGTTCCCATCAAAATCTAAATGAAAACTGCCCAATTGGCAGTAAACTGCCCAATCTGGCAACACTGACCATGCTGTTTTTTCTTCTTCTTTTTTATTTTTTATTTTTTTTACAAATGCTTCACAGTTTAGTTTTGAAGTTCAAGGACTGCACAATATATTGTGAATTTATCATCATGTTTAGCTTCACTAAAGATTGTTGCTTAATTTCTGCCCCATTTGACAAATTAAAACTGGGCAGAATAGACCTTGAATCTATAAAGAAAATAAAGACTAAATATTATAAATATGTTCATAAAATTCAGCAATCAATGATGAATGGAGACAGTTCAGGAAGCTTATTTTTTATTTTGATATGAACGTTCCCATCGTCTCCTCTGCACCCCTGAAGACTGTGTGCTGCTCAAAGTTGCTTCTAGCTTCAGATTGTCAGACCTCTCCACCACAGGATGTGTCTCTGTAGACCTCACTAACTGGAGCAGGAAAATGGAGCTTAACTGCACACGTTGGCATGCATTCACAATCTGGAGCAACCCTCAATGAGCTGCTGAGCCCAAACACATCAGCGGGGTGAACCAACTTGTGCTTGGCAGCCTGCAGAAGAGGGATTTGTGCTGTTTCACAGCGGCTGATCTCCTCTCAGATGAAGCCGGCTCAGTGTGGATGGAGAGTGGCAGACCTCCTGACTGAACCAGCATGCAGCCTGATTTACCGTTTCCTCCCAGGTGACGTCTTGTATTCAAACATACCTGGGATAGAAGTGGGCAGGTGACACATCTGCAGCCAGGCCTCCGTGTTGGTGCAGAAGAAACTGGCTGACGGAGCGCTGGAAACAGAAACAAGCAGTAAGCCAATGTCCCTGGTCTCCGAGGGATTTGAACAGAAAATGTTTGTAGTTTTGGAGATGAGTGTTTTCCTGGACTGGAACTGAACAAGGAATGAAAGTAAACCTTAATGTTTTTGGTGCAAGCCTGCAAGGTGTTCAACTGAGAAGGAGTTGCACTGTGGACAAGAACAGACGGAGTTTGTTTTTCTTGTCCGAGGCAGCACAGAGTGATGGATCCGCAAGAGTGGAGACTTTCACTGCCAGATGCAATGGAGGAGCCAGGGTGTGGCCATCGATGGTCTTAACCACCACTGATTAATCTTCAACCATCCTGAGCACCACCTCAATCATTTGAGGAAACTGTACTTTGAAGCAATGTAAAAACAAGAAGGCCTATAGTTTTCTCAAATGATAGAGGTGGTCAGTTTATGTATATTTGACAGCAGCCACCAGTTTTCTCTGGAGTTTCCAGCTGAGTTATAATGTTGGAGCTGTGATCAGCTGAACACTCAGCAGAAAACTGCATCCAGGGCTGTTTGTGATGCTCATCAGCTCCACGCGCCTTCATTCTGAACAGACCCTCCACTCAAGATGTGTCGTCATTTCTCGATGGAATGCCTCTGCTCTTCCCTTCTTCTTTTCTGCCGCTACCGGTGTATGAATGTGTGTATGAATGGGTGGATGGTTGGTATTGTAAAGCGCTTTGTGGCCCCTCATAGGGGGCTGGAAAGCGCTATATAAATAAGCTCCATTTACCATTCTTTAAAACAGAAGCTTCAGGAGTGCAGTGGTGAAAATTCACTCTCCAACAGGCAGAGAGAGGACAGTGTAATTGTTTGATTGTTGCAGATTACAAGATGGAGAACAATGCAGGTTTACCTTCTAGAGCAGGGGTGTTAAATTCAAATACACCGAGGGCCAAAAAAGACAATTTGCTACAAGCCAAGGGCCGGACTGGTTCAATGTTTATTATAATGTGGTGATATAAGATTTTTTTTCTTCTTTCTGCACTCTTTTATTCAATGTTTTCTTTTTGATTTATTTGTTTTATTTTGTCTCTTTTAAACGAATGAATAAATGAATTAAATGAAATATTAAATAGCTTTACGTCTGCTAAGTTCTTGGCATAAATCAACACAGACATGTTCCTGCTTTTATTATTTTACATTGTTTTATAATGTAGCCGTTTATGTTTTGTTTTTTTAAATACAGTTTTCTTGTGATTTTTAATTAATATGCTTTTTTATGATTGTTTACTGTTGGCTGCAAGTATCAAGCTGTGAAATCCTTCATTTTCTACAGCTGGTAGCTGTTGGTCATTAATTATGATGAAGTTTAGCAACTTCTCAGTGAACATTTGAGCTCCATGGCTTCAGCAGTGTGTTTTTATTGTTCAATCCGGGGCGGGCGCTCTGATTTTGGTCAGCCGCTCTCAGCCTGTCCCTCCTACGAGACGGTCAGACAGCGGGTCGGACTGGACGCAGCTGGCCGCGGTCGGTCTCCCTGTTTCGGTTCAGCGAGAGTGGCGTCCCGCTGAAGCCCCAGAGCTCGAATGTCCAACGTAAAACTAACTTGACCGTGGTTTAATGTGGCGCTATGGCTCTGCAGACATTGCACGTTGCTGTCTTGTGGTGTTTAGTGTAAAATACTTCCACACAGCGGACATGTTACGATGAAAAGTTGGCTAGCTGTTAGCTAAAGTGCTACTCACTCAGTCCGCTCGTTGTAGCTGGCTGCAAACTATGAAATGGATTTCCTGAATGTGAGGCGGGTCTTATTACTCTGGGTTCATGAGACACGACTCCGAATCGGATCGGCCCCATCCCTACTACCGTTGCATTGTGGGGAATGTAGTGTTGGTGCGTGCAAAACACCAGCGGGCGGCTGTGGCCTGCGGGCTGGTTCTAATAATAATTAAATATCATCCAGGGGGCCATAGATAATTAATTTGCGGGCCGGATCTGGCCCGCGGGCCTCAACTTTGACATATGTCTTAGAGCGTTCAGAACCAGTCGAAGCCTTTGCTCCTTCAGACTCTGTTAGCCTGGCTCATGTTAGCTGCCTTCAAGACGGTCGGGCCTCATTATGTGATTGTGGGGGCAGATGTTGAGCAACGTGTCTCAGCCCAGCAGATGGTCAATATTCACCATCGGTCAGGGTGAATCATTGCAGCTCTGCTGCAGAGCTCAGGCTCAAACACCATCTCACAGTCATGTTCACTCGCTCTAATTCACTAACGTCTTTTTCTCTTTTTGCTTCTCTTCTGGATAGATGAGGTCGACCCGTAAAGTTTCTGTGTGGCCCGTGGCCTTTGTGGGCGGCCTGAGATACGAGTCCCCCAAGGTCAACGCAGCAGGCAAGGTGTATGGATGGAAGACGGTGTTTGACCCTCACCGGCCCTTTGCCATCGATATGGCCGGCTTTGCCATCAACCTGAGGCTCATCCTCTTCAAACCGCAGGCGTACTTTAAGCTCCGGGGCGTGAAAGGAGGCTACCAGGAGAGCAGTCTGCTCCGGGAGCTCGTCACACTCAACGACCTGGAGCCAAAAGCAGCCAACTGCACCAAGGTTAGTTCGTTATTTAAAAAAATAACTGTCATGGCTTCAAAGTTCATCCAGGTAAAAAATCCACCAAAGTTAAATCAGGTCATCTGGACAGTTTCTTTTGTTGTTGTGACGTTTCATCCTTCATCCAAAGGACTTCATCAGTCTGAGGAGCCACAACCAACTCAGTCCCACAAGCGGCACACTCACGCAGTGGGCCAACCAGTTTACTGGTGATGAGATGGTTTCTGGGGCCCGCCCTCTCTCCTATCGACTCCTCTGAGGCAGCCATGGCCAAAGTTCCTCAAAACATCAAAGGAACGAAACATCTCAACAAAAAAGAAACCATCCATATGACCGGACTTAACTTTGTTGGAAACTTCATGACTGTTAGTTTGTAAGAATAATGCCTAATCTGGAAATTATCTTTCTAAAAGAGGTTTAATATTGTGTTTTTGTTTCACACACTTCATTTTAATTATAAAATATTATCCTTCAACGAAAACAATGTTGAAATGAATTAAGTAAGAAAACACCACCGTCAGTTTTATTAAAGTTTATGGGAACACATTTATGTTTAATGTCACAAACATGACATGGAACCATGCAGGAACTGCTGTTACAAATGGACAAGAACACGAAAAGGAGGAGTTTGATGTCTTTTTGACAAAACAACATCTAACAGGACTTCAATAAGAGGAAAATTAATTAAAAAGTATCTAACTGTATGCATAATAAAGATGAAAGATATTGGTTTTTAGAGAGAGTCAGAGTCAGAGAGTCTTTATTGTCATTTGCACCGCATGTGGTACATGTGATGAAAACGAGATTATGTACACGAGGTCCCAGTTACATCCAACAACAAATGAAAGAGAAAAACAGTAATAACATCTAGAACTAACTAAGAAAAACATCAACTAGTAATACACTAAGCCTAATATAGTGGGAATAAACAGCAGCACGAACATGAGTTTGTATGAGCAGATGGTCACAGATGAACACAGCACAGATGAACACAGATGAACACAGCAACAAGAAAACAGATCAGCATCAGTATGATGTGATATTTTGCAGTGTTTATTTTTTATTTTATTTTTATTTATTCATGAGTCTAACAGCCTCAGGGTAGAAGCTGTTCCTCAGTCTAGTGGTTCTACACTTGATGCTCCTCAACCTCCGTCCTGAGGGGAGTGGGGCAAAGAGTGAGTGTGCTGGATGAGTGAGGTCTTTCATGATGCAGGTGGCTCTTTTCCTGCATCTGGAGGTGTAAATGTCTGTGATTGTGGGGAGACTGACTCCAACAGACTTCTGTGCAGCCTTCACCACTCTCTGCAGAGCTTTCCTCTCTTCAACTGTGCAGCCTCCATGCCACACGTTGATGCTGGAGCACAGGATGCTCTCCACTGCACACCTGTAGAAGGAGGTGAGGACTGGGCTGCTCAGACCAGCACGTCTCAGCCGTCTGAGGAAGTAGAGTCTCTGATGACCTTTCTTGATCAGGCTGGTGGTGTTGTTGCTCCAGCTGAGGTTATCATTCATCATTCATTTAGAGGGTTGTTTCAGTGTTTTCAGATACAACAGTTGCTGTCTTTATATTTATTGGGTTAGGCTCACCTTGGTGCACAGCACTGGACACAGATGAGAAATGTCAAGTCAGTGGATTTATGAAGCGCATTAAAAAAGTTGTAACCAAAGTGCTGCACATCAACAACAACGACGACAGGCATGCATGAATTTCTTGGTACAGGTCAGTCAATCATTTTCTTCAATTGAATTTCTAAAGTTACCAAAAAAATAATAATCTGCCTCCACAGCAACACCTAGGTTCTTCTGGGGGCTCACAAGGTGTTCCCAGGTCAGAGTAGATAGAAAAACCTTGTCTATCTACTCTTGAGTCTTGAGTCCACAGTCCCAGGGTCTCCTTCTAGTGAGACAAGCCTCATAAACCTCCAGGAAGCATTCTTATCAGATGCCTCAGCTTCCTCTTCTTGATGTGGTATAGTTTGTCTCAGACACAGAGGAGCTGACGGGCTGTTTCACATCATGTTCAGCTGCAAAATAGAGAATGACTTTTTTTTTCGGGACTCCCACAGGTCACAGGATTTCAGCAGGACGGGAGTCAATTTTATTGCTACTCACGTGATTGAAACGGGACAAGACGAAAAGTTAACGGGAGCAGATGGGAGCGAGAACCAACCAATAGGACAAAAAAAAATAATGTATAATTTACCACAGATGAAGTGTTGCCATATATTTTGAAATCAAAGTGCAGAACACACAGTACTGTAATATAAAAAGGAATGGGTAGCAAATCAAATCAAATTCAATGTACTTCCTAAAGACTAAATGAAGAAGAAAAAAATGGGAGCGGTCCAGGAGCGGGATGTTAACGAGATTGGGACGGAACAATTTTTTTTTTCTGTGGGAGTGGAACGGGACAGGAGTGAAAATCCACTCGCACGTCATCCTCAAACTGCAAACCTGAAGGTCACACTTTTTAAAACACACAGAAACACCCCGTCTACAAAAAGCCTTTTGCTTCATAAAGCTCCTAAATGTTTAGAAGATGAGTTGCAGAAACTTTGAGCATCACAGATGAAATGTGTCAGTCCTCTCCAGAGTAGAGCCAGTCCTCCTGCTCCCTGCTGTCAGTCTGGTTTTCATCTCCCAGTCAGCAGACAGCATCACCACCAGCACTCAGACACGAGAGAGACAGGCAGAAAAGGCAGAGGAAGAGATGTACTGTACTGTACTTTCAGCCAGGTTTTTATCCTGCACCCCCTCCTCCTCCTGCTGCCATTCACAGGGCTAAATGAAAAGAGGGGATTCAGGGAACCGAGCTGAATCGGACTTGGTGGAGGGGGAGAGCGGGGGAGACGTCACGCTGATTACAGATGAGTGCAGGAGCAGACGGGAGGCTGGTCGAGACGCAGGAAGAACAAAAACGGAGAGTCGTGTTTGTGGATCTCTCTTCCTGATAACCTGCTTCCGCCTTCCACCCACACACACACATTACACCTGAGCAGAACAAGGTGGGGGTGGGCTCCTGGCACGCCGTCCATAATTCATGATGGCTGCCGAGGCGAGCTGAAAGGAAGGAGAGAACGGCACCGAGGAGAGTGGAAGGGGAACGAGCGTGACCCTTTTAGTTTGTTTCCCTCTCCGTCGTTCACTGCGTGTTGGTTCCGTCTCTCGGGCCGAACGAGCCAGCACGAAGGCTTCAGAGAATACAACAGAACAATAACACGTCCAAAAAGAACAACATAAAGACGTGTAGCGCTGCCGTGAACCTGCAGGAGCTGCACACAGGCCAGGCCGACGGGCTGGAAGCAAACACTCCGTCTAATGCAAGCGCTTCACGCTCAACTAGCTCTTTACATGCAGACGGGCCCCGCGGTGCAAAATGGACCAGCCACATTAAGAACTGGCTGTTTCAGAAGCACGTGATGTGAGGAGTGCGTGTGGGGGGGATGCATTAAAGCGGCATGCTACTAATGCTGCTGTTTGTGTTTCCACGCTGCTTTCTTTCTCCACAGATCCTCGTCTGGCACACGAGAACAGAGAAGCCCGTCCTCGTAAACGAAGGAAAGAAAGGATTCACAGACCCCAACATCGAGATCTGACCACGTCCTTTTCAAACGACGGTAAATAACAAATCTGAAGAGGCTGCTATGGTAAATGGAGCTTATTTATATAGCGCTTTCCAGCCCCCTGTGAGGAGCCCCAAAGCGCTTTACAATACCAACCATCCACCCATTCATACACACATTCATACACCGGTAGCAGCGACTGCCATACAAGTCATGCAATGACGGAGCACAACCCGTCATCTATACAGGGGGTCCCCAACTTACGAGCGCCTACTTACGAGGTTCCGGACTTACGAGCTCACTAACGAACAGTAAATTTGTAAAGAACATACAAAAAATACAGCACTTTTATGTGTTTTTAGATGAAAGTGTGTTAGCTAACCATTTGGAAACAAGTTTCTGAGCATGTTTATGAACTAGTATGAACGTTTGTGATGAAAAACGAGTGTTCGTAGTAGCGCTAGCATAAATTTTCCGACTTACGACCAAAAATCCGGACTTACGAGAACACGCGTTTCGTGTTCCGACGTACGAATTTTCGTCTTACGAGATAGTCGTACGAACGGAACTCGCTCGTAAGTCGGGGACCCCCTGTCAACAAATGTTCTTGGTTCAGAGAGAGGGGGAGGGGGGGGGTTACTGCATGCTGTCTGACCTAGTTGAGTGTTTTTAATATTTCCTCATAAGCCAAACAGTCGTTTCAAATTTTCTTTAATTAAAGCACAATTACAACAGCTGTTGTCCATTATTAAATCAATAAACAGGCTTAGAAAGAACATTAAGGCTAATTTCAGTTCATTAAAACCGTTTTAATCTGTTCTTCTGCAGGTGGTTGCCCTCCGATCTGCGACGGGAGAGAAAAAAAATCAAGTTCCCCCAAGATGTGCAATCATGTCTTAATCGTAAGAAGAAAAAAACCCTAAAAGGGTTGAAAGTAGGATTTAATCCTCGCCATTTTTTTCTAATATGGACCAAAACAGGACGGGATTCTTTTAAAGCACAGACAGCTGGAGGCTGCAGAGCAAAGAGGGCCACGTAACGGGGTCCCTCGCAGGGTTTCTGTGGACAGTCGTGACCTGCACCTCCCACTGAACGATGAACCGGAGACCCGGGAAGAGAGACGGCACACGTGAACAAACAACCAGCAGATCCAAACAGGTTCTTTCACCTCTAATTTAAAGAAAAAGGTCCAGATCTGCGCATGAAGAACTCCACTTGAAGACGTGGTCGTCAGCACTGGACACAAACGGGGACAGAGGAGGCGTTCTTTTGACTACCATGAAACGTTTGCTGTAATTTAACTTGTTTTATGAACACTTGTACTACTAGTTCACTGACTCGTACCTTCATCTACTTACCATCGTCCATCGACGTCCATTTTCACTCAAAGAGAACCTCCCCCTTGTGTCTGGAAATCCAGCGGAAATGTACAATTTTAGCTGTTTAGGCTCACGTGGCTTCTTAAACAACTTGATAGAACCAGGACGGGCGTGACACAGGTCCAGTCCAGGTTAGACCCACAGAATGAACAGAGCTGCAGAGTTTGTGACCAAAATAACGACAGCTTAAAGGTCATCGTCTTACAAATATGCATGAAATGATAGAATATATATATATTTTTATCATTCAACTATGTTTGTTTTTGCAAACAAAATGATAAAATAATGAAAATTCCTTCCAAACCGAGTCTAAAATTAAAAACAGCTTATTTCTCTGAAAAATCCGACTACAAGCGAATGCAACATTTAAGGAAGCAGGACCTTCAGTCTTCGTCTGCCATTAACGCATATTCATTCTCAGCCAGATCGCCTTTTTTTGGTCAAACTTAAAAAATGCCGGTTCGGTGTGTCGCATTTGGGTGTTCTAATATCATCAGTGAACAAGTGAGCCTTTTCACTTTCCCAAAAGATGTAAGACCTTCGTCAAAAATGGAATAAATAAAGCTGCCTCCCCTCGGACTGAGCTCCCTGCTTCCTGAACAGGTAAGAGTCAAATACATACGGGTGCAGACCTAAATTAGAACCTGCTGTTTCTGCTCATCTAACTTCCTGCTTCCAAAACTAAAGACAAATAGCTCAAATCTTAACTTAGATTGATAATTTTGTTGTTTTATTTCTTGTTCGCCATGAATATTTGTATGGGGCGTTCTAAAGACGTTCTTTCTCCTACGTCACAAATGTTGCATTCGCTTGTAGTCGGATTTTTCAGAGAGAAAAGCGGTTTTTAATTTCAGACTCAGTTTGGAAGGAATTTTCATTAATTTATCATTTTGTTTGCAAAAACAAACATAGTGGAATGATAATATATATATATATATCTTAGGGATGGGACAGATCCGATCCAGTATCGGTATCGGATATCATTATTATTTAAGTATCGGATATCGGATCCAACCTGCCGATATTTTTCCGATACCAGCTTCAAAGAGCACTTGTGTTCAATCACATTCTGTGACTGCCCTTTTTAACATGGTATGAGTTAAACCTAATGAAGATACTCTTAAGCCTTACAATAGGGAACCCACTGACTTTAACAGCACACAGGACAGGAGGCAAGTATACCACACACATGTCCTCCTTACTCATGGTGCAGCTGAAAAAAAACTAAAAAAGCGCTAAGCATGATGGGAAAGACAACACAGCCACTCCCCTTAACCACTAAGAGAGTGGGTTTTGTTGTCTTACCCATTATAACCAATAGTTATAACCAATAGTTTGTCCAGCTAAAGCTGAAAAAAAAAAACGCTAAGCATTATGGGAAAGACAACAAAATCCACTCTCTTAGTGGTTAAGGGGAGTGGCTGTGTTGTCTTTCCCATCATGCTTAGGACTTTTTTAGTTTTTTTCAGCTGCACCATGAGTAAGGAGGACATGTGTGTGGTATACTTGCCTCCTGTCCTGTGTGCTGTTAAAGTCAGTGGGTTCCCTATTGTAAGACTTATGAGCGTCTTCATTGGGTTTATCTCACACAATGTTAAAATGAATAGTTTGGGTACGAAAGTTTCATTATACAGAGTCACATACCTGAACAGTATCGGATCGGAAAAGTATCGGTATCGGTCGATACTCAGTTATGAAGTATCGGATCGGAAGTGAGAAATGTGGATCGGTGCATCCCTAATACAGTATATCTTCTATCATTTCATGCAAATTTGTAAGATGATGTCAGTGGACCTTTAAAGGGAGGGCTCAGGTCTTTTGGAGTAGAGGTCGTGTTGCAGGTAGCTCTTTGAACGACCGGCTAACAGCGGGTCCCAGAAGAACCAAGACAGAGGCGGAGTCCTGCTGTCTGGCTCAGAGCTGGCTGCTCCTCTTTTACCTGTACTTGAGGAGAATCCTGTATTAATACATGTATAATGCAATGTTAGTGGTGGCGTGAAGATTTTTCAAACAGCATTTGCATGAGCTGCTATAAAACGTTTTGAACTGGATTCAGACGGTACACTGCGGTCCTCGCTGCCTTCCTGAGGTGTTCGCTCAATAATCCAGTCAGATTAAACCGTGATCTCGACAGCAAGGTCGTTCAAAGAGCTATCTACAACAGGTAAGATAGTTATGGTTCATAACATGCTGGTTATGATCCCACATTTAACGATTTATTCTTTAAACTAAACATTCTAAATGTTTAAATGGCACTGATTTGGAATAAATGTTTGTTTCTAGACAACAACAAAAAAAGATGTGTCAGAGGGATGAAGAAGCTGCAGAGAAAAACTTGGTGTCACAGCCCAGAACAATTTTATATTATTTATTATGAAACTTGAGCTTCCACGTGTTGAATTAGATAATAAATTCATCTGTAAAGTGACTCCAGGAAAGGAAAAGCACAATAAATAAAACGGGTGTGAAGCCAGTAAGATCAGCGCAGATTATACGTCAGATCAAATAAGGATCACTTTTACCAAATCACATCACGGAGTACAACACTCCAGCCTCTGCTTGATCAACCACGGGTCGTCCACAGAAGGCTGCAGGACGTTGCACAGAGCAGTTCACAGGCATCACCAGCTCGTATTTATTATCCAACATGATTATTTATATATTTATTTTGTGCGATTGAATCACAGCAGCTGTTTGTTTCTCAGCTATCTGAAACAGCACGGTGACGAGCAGAACCAGGCCCACGGGTCAGTTCTGCTTCAGAGGATTTCATCGTGTTGAGAGAATCAACCCAGAAGTGCAGTATTATGTCTAAATAAGTCAGTATGTATAAATAAATATACTGTATTTTAAATCAACAGCATTAAAGCATTTTGCACTTAAGTGAATTGAAATGATTGGTCTTGTTAAAGTTGATCCGGTCAAACTGATGATCAATGTGTGTCAGGACGGGTTGAACAGGAGGAGTCAGTGATTTGTCCTTCAGCAGCTGAACTTTTCAACAAAACAACTCCATCCTCCTTCAGACTGAAAGTATGTCCAACAGAAACAAGCTCCACCTTCACCCTCATCCTCCACCCTCAGCTAAACGAGCCTCACCCTCTGAGGAGAGCTTTAAGGCACAACCCACTTCTCATCGAAACTCTCTGTTCCTCATCTCCACCTTCATCCTAAACACTCACCTTCCTCACCCTCACCATTCAATGCATGCAACTCTTAAGGTTGTTTATTTGCCGCAGCAATTCTGTCTCAGAGAAAAATGTTAGGTAAATAAAGAGAAATAAAAAACCGGAAAAGAACCTGACGTCTCCTGGAGTTGTCGTGTTTTGAGTGTTTTCACATGAGCCTGTTTTTACCCGTGTGTGTGTCCTTGATTATGTTACGTTGTGAGGTCCCGTTTTCTGAGTTTTACCAAATTGTGAGGACCAACTGCTTCTTATGGGGCCCAAAGCCCGGGCCCCATAAGAAGAAGTCCCGTTGGTGGGTTAGGGGTTAGGTTTAGGACTAAGGTGGGAATTGAGGATGTGTTAAGTTTAGGGTAAGGTATGTATCTGTAATGGTTAGGTTTAGGGTAAAGGTCAGGGTTAAGCTATATAAATGAATGAAAAATGAATGGAAGTCAATGCAATGTCCCCACAAAGATAGAAAAACAAACCTGTGTGTATGTGTGTGTCTGAGCGTTTTAACCCGAGCGTGAGTGTTTTTACATGAGACTGAGTGTTTTTACCTGAGCCTGTATTTACCAGAGTCTGAGTGTTTTTTTTCCTGAGACTGAGTGTTTTTACCAGAATCTGTTTTTACTCGAGTGTGTGTTTTTCCCTGAGTATGCGTTTTTACCTGAGTCCACGTAGACTAGACTGAGTGTTTTTACCTGAGTCCAAGTATTCTTACCGGAGTCTGTTTTTACCAGAGTGTGTGTTTTCACCCGAGTCTGAGTGATTTTACCAGAGTCTGAGTGTTATTAATTGAGTCTGTGTTTTTACCTGAATCTGAGTGTTTTTACCTGCGTCTGAGTGTTTTTACCTGAGTCTGAGTGTTTTTACCTGAGTCTGAGTGTTTTTACCTGAGTGAGTGTTTTACCTGGGTCTGAGTGTTTTTACTTGTCTGTTTTTACCAGTGTGTGTTTTTACCTGAGTCTTCATTTTCACCTGAGCGCAAGTGTTTTTACATGAGACTGTTTTTATGATATATTTTACTAACAGACAAATAACACAGCAGACTTTACATGATCGTCCATCTTTATTGGCAGCAGGAGATGCAATTAGTCACTCATCAGCTTTGAAATCTGAGCCACACCCAGGACCCTGTCCCTGCAGGGCGCTGCTGGAGCAGCAGGACATCTTTCAGTGCAACTACTGGCTGAATGAAGTTAGGTGCACAAAGAACTGGTCCGGTCCAGGCTGATTTAACACGTGCAGATCAGTGACAGAAATGAAAACGAGTTGGTTTGTAAGCAGCTAGCACATCCACAGCGAGCACCAGAGGCTAGAGGTGGTGGCATCATGGGTGGAAAAGATGTTATCAGGTAAGTACAGAGGATTCATCGTAGGGACGTTACACAACACTAATAGCACCTAATGTTTGATATGGGTCACATTTTAGGTTCTGTATAAAGCATGTTGAGCAACAGTCCAGCGGGGGGGGGGGGACAGACAGACGGGGTCCTCACAGGACATGCGTGTCCGTGGACTGCCTGCCATCCATTAGATCTGAGACGGACATCCTTGTAACATGTTTACTTTCAACACGCTCAGTTTCATCGTTTCTGCTCCATCCTGGAGATTTTTTTTTTTTTTTAAATCTCCGAGTGTATTTTAGGCCTTGAAAAGTCCAGCTGAAGCTTCCTAAGCCCTCAGACTTCACACCAGCCTGAAGTAACATTTCAATGCATTCATTAAAAAACTGAAAACTTCAGTTTCAGATAAAACGTTTTACACGACGACATAAAAACGTGCATCAAGTGGTGTTACCTTTGGTTTTATTGAACTCTTGAGTTATTTGTGGCCCCAACTATTTGTCAGAACTAAACTTGTCTTTGGTGCAAATCAATAACTTAAACTTACACTTCTTATTTTTTAGAATAACTTAAACTTTCTCATTTTACAAAGAGCAGCTGATGGCAGCAGCTAAAACAACATTCACTTCCTGTCAGTGTTTACAAAATACAGCTTAATTAAAATGTACCGTTTCTTTTAATTATGCCCAGCATTTTTGCATTAATCTGTGAATTAAACAGACTCAAAGGTGTATGCATATACACAGATGTTCAAAGGTAGTTTGTAAACTTTGTTTCTCAACAGAAGAACAGTTCACGGCTCTCATGGCCTCGATCCTTCATGTAAACTATAAACTGAGGGTTTCTGAATAAAAGCTGCATATTAAATATAATCCAGATCAGTCTCGTTCAGTTTGTTTTCCAGTTTACGTGCGTAGGTAAAAGGCGCCGTTACTAAAACGTCAAAAAAATGTCAACAAAATGTCACAAAGTTAAAAAATATAGTTGTAAGAAAAGTTGGCTGTTCCGTGTTTGATATCTTCTTTTTGAAGTGATGCTGATGAGGCAGGATGTCCACTCCTGGATGAACATATTGTCCTCACTTGACATCCACCGTCATGCCGTAGTCAGGGGTGATGGTGAACTGGATTTTACCATCTGTTTCCTGCTCTTCGAACACTACAATCTGCGACAAAACACACACCATATATTTTATTTATATACATTTAATTACATTTTGTGTCCAAAAAGCTGCATGTTAGGCTGCCGAGGTCTGTGATCTCAGTGGGATCTACTTTGTGGTATAGGTTAATAAAGATAGTTTATAATTTGATTGGTTGTAGATGGCTGTCTGATCAATATTTTAAACTTGGCCTGCTTGTTACACAAAATAAAACATTTGAAAAGATGCAGATGGGTCCTGGTAAACAGGGACAACGTTGTGTTTCTGAGAAACTAAAACGTACCAGATCAGAAGTATGCACTAGAAATAAGTTGCTTTTGAGGACACGTGTTAAAAAAGGAAAATATGGTTTTCTGTGCATATCACAAAGCCAGAGCTGTTTATTCGCAGAGAGTTAATACTTAAGTAAAACTTAGTTCAAACTTAAGTTTATACTTCACAAAAAGTAAAGAAATTAACGCTTGCCGACATAATTGAGACAAAACTGACATCATTTTGTTCTCATAAGAGCTCTGGCTTCCTGGAGATCAGACTGTTGAAACAACGTTTGTCTGCGACGTCACATTTCTGAACATCCTGGGGAGAGTATAAACCCAGCTTTACATTTGGTTTGCCTTTCAGAACCAAACAAAGCATCTGGTTGTTACCAGTTTTACATTAGAGGAACACAGCCTCCAATGAAAAACAGTCCTTACAGTGATGTTCTGTCTGAAAAGGTAGAAATTATTGATAACTACTGAACACAAGGACACCTCCAAGTGACTAAACTATCCATTTAAAGCATTTGTTGTTAAATGGACTTACAAGACCCAATCCACACTTCAGAAACAGACCTCGGGTTTCAACGTGAAACAGAAGCAATGAATCCGCTGCAACTTCACATTTTTATAATAAATATAAAAGCATTTTTTTAAAAGATCAAATTAAAAAAGGATTGTAAAATTTTTATTGTGATGAGATGAACAGTTTTGAGATATTGCATGCGCAGTAACAAAAAGTGATGTCAGTAACAGGAAGTGATGACAAACGGTAACAGGAAGTGATGACAAACGGTAACAGGAAGTGATGACAAACGGTAACAGGAAGTGATGACAAACGGTAACAGGAAGTGATGACAAACGGTAACAGGAAGTGATGACAAACGGTAACAGGAAGTGATGACAAACGGTAACAGGAAGTGATGACAAACGGTAACAGGAAGTGATGACAAACGGTAACAGGAAGTGATGACAAACGGTAACAGGAAGTGATGACAAACGGTAACAGGAAGTGATGACAAACGGTAACAGGAAGTGATGACAAACGGTAACAGGAAGTGATGACAAACGGTAACAGGAAGTGATGACAAACGGTAACAGGAAGTGATGACAAACGGTAACAGGAAGTGATGACAAAGGTAACAGGAAGTGATGACAAACGTAACAGGAAGTGATAACAAATGGTAACAGGAAGTGATGACAAAGGGGAACAGAGCATTGCTCCAATGTCAGAGTCAGAATTCAAAAACCAGGAAGCTCTTCTTTTTAAAGAGTTCCCCTCTGATGTCACTTCCTGTTTCACTTTGACCACACCAAGTTCAAAGAAAGTATGTCTGTAATGTGACAACATGTCAACCAGGTGCTTCATTAAGTTCCCCCCCCAGCCAATTAGAGATCTGACATTTTGACAGGTACCTGATAACTCAGGTGTTTGTTAGCACAATGCCAACATGAGAACAGGTCAATCTAATTAAACAGTTGTTGGTCCTGTTGACTGTAAGTGTGGTTCTGACCCAGTACTGTACCTGGTTGTCTCCTCTGTGAAGCCAGGGACCTGGAAGGTAGAGGGTTTGCTGAGGACCAACGGACCAGTAGCGCCCCAGGTTCCTGCCGTTTACGAACACAACACCTTTGCTCCAGCCCTGCGAACACAACCAGTTAAAAGATAAAAACACAAACTCTCTTTTCCAACATTCGTTCTGTTTGATTCATTCTGAACTGTTAATAAGACTTAGTAAAGTCAGACGCTGCACCACCACGGAAAATGACTTTTCAACAGGCGCTGGCTTCAGTCAATAATTGCATTATGCATGCGTTTATAAAAGCCCAACATCATATAGTTTTTACCCTAGAGAAGCTAGTAAAATATACTCTGACCTTACGAAAAGGTTACCTCTATGTTTTTATGCCAACAATTCCAGTAAATAAAAAAAGAAACAGCTCAATAAATTATAAAAGAACGAGAAGGACCACATGTAATCACGTTTCGATCATATAAAAAGACTCAGAGGCTAATGTTGGTCCATTCTCCCAGTTAAAGGTACAGTAACTCGTTACAACTCTGTCCTGTTTACATCACATATACCTTATTAAATATTTCCACCCAATTAATTGACTTTTCAGCCAATAAAGCAGCTAACCATCTGCGACAGTGGTACAGTTGGACATAGGTGTTAAATGGACTTCCTGACAGTTTCTGAGCAGCTCTGACTCACAGGGAGTTTGATGAATGTGTCTTTAGGAGAGCTGTTCACATAAAGTTTAGCCTGGAAGAAAGCTGGAAAGGAGGGCTGCTGGCGCAGAGACACCCAGTCGCCTGAAGTCACCAGTCTGTAAGAGAATAAAGTACACAGCTTTATTAGTTTGGATACGTTCATTTGCAGACTTGTTTAAAAAAAAAAAATCATTTGTAAAGTTTAGGTGGCCTATCTGTAAGGCAGCAGTGTTTTCTGTCTTTCATGTAAATATCAAGTTAATGTTTGGACACAGACGGCAGATGAAATGAAACAGAAGTTTTAGGACGAGTGATGAGAGGAGCCTGTTGGGTTCTCTCTCCACAGAAAGAAAGTCAAAATGATTTTATCAAACAACGCATGGATCTAGGTTTACTGTTGGATAAAAATACACTTTCATTATCTATAAAAATACACTTTCATTATCTACTTACTTCAAACAGGAGTCCCACACGGAGACAGAAGATTTTTTAACCCAGTTTACTTGTAGGGCAGACGTTCACGAAACAGGCTTCTACAGACGTTCAAATGTACATGCTTAGAGCCTCGTCATGAGAATCTGCGATCGGACAGTGTGCAGGAAGTGCTTTCATAATGATTATCAGCACGATGACCTTGGCCTCTTAGACTCAGAGGCGTCAGGTGCCTGCAGGCTCCTCAGAGAAAACTAACTCTGACCTCACACACATGGTTCAACATTAATTTAACATTAGCAGAGATAAACATCCTTAAACCTTTACTTAAATACATCTGACATTTACTCTGCTGACCCCGATGTTTACAGTACTCCTTGTAAAAATCGGATAAAATGCAGGTTAACGTGTCTGTAAAGTTTAGAGTTTTTGTCAAATGGAAACGTTACTGAGGAATAAACACTTTGGTGCTCAGTGTGCACCTGACTCCAGTACCGGTAACGAGTGATGCATACAGAACATTATTCACCCGTCCACATGCAATCTATAGCAATGGCCTGGACAAGCCTTTGTGATTTGTGACCTTGACATTAGATTTGGGGGGTGAGAAGATAATGACGAATGCTGTTTGTGGTGGTTCAAATGTTTATCGAGTTTCATTAAATTCTGTTGAGCGGATCAGAGGTTATGTTCCGGAAAAGCAAAGACTTTGTTTTAACTTTGACCTTGATTTATGGTGTTGACCTTGGAGCTGGGAGGATGAAAAGTGTTTCTGATGTACGGAGACTGTACCATAATAACTCAGGGTTACAATAAAATATTATAAAAATAAATGTTAACTTAAAATACCTGCCCTTATGACAATTCTGAGATATGAAGCATCCTGAGGAGTCCCCTCAGTGCTCGTTTACAAAAATAAATAAATAAAAACAGAATCTGAATCTAAAGCAACATTTGGTTTAAAAAAAAGAAAAAGAAAGTAACCCTGGTTTTATCTAAATCACACAGACCTACCTGTGTGTTATGACTATATTCATGCAGTCTATCTTTGGTGCAAAGGATCAAATAAAAATGAGTGTTTAGAAGATCTTAATGTGAAGAACTAAATGGTCTTGAGTCTCTGATCATCTGTGGAATCAACATGTCAAAACCTGGAGACTTAGTCTGCACTGTGAGCCTGGTCCGATTCAGCAATAAAATACAACGAGCTTCATGAATTTAACAATTTGAAACTCATCATTGTAGTCAAGCTGTGATCATATTGACTTTAATTACAATAGTAGTTGTATAATAATGATAAAACATGTACATGAATGCTCCTACAAGCACCCTGCAGATGTTGGATGTGGTCTATCATGGTGCACTAAGATTCATAACTGGCTGTGATGATCGTACCCACCACTGCACCCTGTATTCACTGGTTAACTGGACATCATTAACTTCACGCAGACTCTTCCACTGGTACATTTTCATCTTTAAATCACTTCTTGGTCTGCTGCCCTCATACATCTCCTCCTACATGTCTTTGTGTGAGTGCAGCTACAGTGTGCGCTCTCAGGACATGATTACCTGCAGTGTTCCGTCAGTGAGGACTAAACTCGGAAAAAGGGTCTTCTCCTATTCTGCTCCTACTTCATGGAATATCTTACAAAAAGATCTGAAGCTCTCGGCCCTGATCTCCCTAAATGGTTTTAAGGGTCATTTGGAATCCTGGCAAAAACCATTGCAGATATGTTCCTGTTTTTGATTTTGTACATCTACCTTGTGGTGTTTTGCTAGTTTTGATACTTTGCATTTCACTTCGTACTGTATTTCACTTTTGTATTTCTCTTTTGTATTTCTCCCTTATGTTTTTCTGTTGTTTGTTGTTTAAGGAAATTCTATCATTGCGGTTCATCATTCTTTAGTTTGTAGCAGGTCGCTTTTGTAAATGAGCCTCGAGGCTCAATGAGATTTACCTGACTAAATAAAGGTTGAATGAATGAAGGAAAAAAAACAACCCTGATGATGGATTTCCATCCAGTTGGGCCTGTGTGTGGCGTACAGGTGGGATAAACATCTCCATCTACCTGTCGGGCTTGAACACCATTCATTTGGGCTTCTAATGACTGATTTGAACAATTTCTTTTGAGGGTGGAATGATCATCCAACAAAAACTATTTTTTTCCCAAAACAATCACACAAGCTGTCTAAACCAGGGCTATTCAACTAAACTGCTCAGGGGACCACCGTTTCTGAAAACCAACAGATCGTGGGCTGGACATTCAGCGATTAAAATCATTATTCAAGGATCCAAAGTTCTTTGTTTGTGGTACATGTGGTGGAACGAAAATGTGTACACGGGGTTCCAGTTACATCCAACAAAAGTATAAAATGTAAAAGAAAAACATCAATAAGATGTCAACTAAGAAAAACACTAACTACAAATACACTAAGAATGCGCTGAACTGGAGCACAAACATGAGTCTGTGTGAGCAGATGAGTATGAATGAACACAGCAAAGTGACACAGATCAGCAGCAACATGACACAGATCAGCAGCAACATGAAACAGATCAGCAGCAACATGAAACAGATCAGCAGCAACATGAAACAGATCAGCAGCAACATGAAACAGATCAGCAGCAACATGAAACAGATCAGCAGCAACATGAAACAGATCAGCAGCAACATGAAACAGATCAGCAGCAACATGAAACAGATCAGCAGCAACATGAAACAGATCAGCAGCAACATGAAACAGATCAGCAGCAACATGAAACAGATCAGCAGCAACATGAAACAGATCAGCAGCAACATGAAACAGATCAGCAGCAACATGAAACAGATCAGCAGCAACATGAAACAGATCAGCAGCAACATGAAACAGATCAGCAGCAACATGAAACAGATCAGCAGCAACATGAAACAGATCAGCAGCAACATGAAACAGATCAGCAGCAACATGAAACAGATCAGCAGCAACATGAAACAGATCAGCAGCAACATGAAACAGATCAGCAGCAACATGAAACAGATCAGCAGCAACATGAAACAGATCAGCAGCAACATGAAACAGATCAGCAGCAACATGAAACAGATCAGCAGCAACATGAAACAGATCAGCAGCAACATGAAACAGATCAGCAGCAACATGAAACAGATCAGCAGCAACATGAAACAGATCAGCAGCAACATGAAACAGATCAGCAGCAACATGAAACAGATCAGCAGCAACATGAAACAGATCAGCAGCAACATGAAACAGATCAGCAGCAACATGAAACAGATCAGCAGCAACATGAAACAGATCAGCAGCAACATGAAACAGATCAGCAGCAACATGAAACAGATCAGCAGCAACATGAAACAGATCAGCAGCAACATGAAACAGATCAGCAGCAACATGAAACAGATCAGCAGCAACATGAAACAGATCAGCAGCAACATGAAACAGATCAGCAGCAACATGAAACAGATCAGCAGCAACATGAAACAGATCAGCAGCAACATGAAACAGATCAGCAGCAACATGAAACAGATCAGCAGCAACATGAAACAGATCAGCAGCAACATGAAACAGATCAGCAGCAACATGAAACAGATCAGCAGCAACATGAAACAGATCAGCAGCAACATGAAACAGATCAGCAGCAACATGAAACAGATCAGCAGCAACATGAAACAGATCAGCAGCAACATGAAACAGATCAGCAGCAACATGAAACAGATCAGCAGCAACATGAAACAGATCAGCAGCAACATGAAACAGATCAGCAGCAACATGAAACAGATCAGCAGCAACATGAAACAGATCAGCAGCAACATGAAACAGATCAGCAGCAACATGAAACAGATCAGCAGCAACATGAAACAGATCAGCAGCAACATGAAACAGATCAGCAGCAACATGAAACAGATCAGCAGCAACATGAAACAGATCAGCAGCAACATGAAACAGATCAGCAGCAACATGAAACAGATCAGCAGCAACATGAAACAGATCAGCAGCAACATGAAACAGATCAGCAGCAACATGAAACAGATCAGCAGCAACATGAAACAGATCAGCAGCAACATGAAACAGATCAGCAGCAACATGAAACAGATCAGCAGCAACATGAAACAGATCAGCAGCAACATGAAACAGATCAGCAGCAACATGAAACAGATCAGCAGCAACATGAAACAGATCAGCAGCAACATGATGTGATTTTTCACAGTGATTATCCTGGTTAGATATTCATGAGTCTAACAGCCTCAGGGTAGAAGCTGTTCCTCAGTCTAGTGGTTCTACACTTAATGCTCCTCAACCTCCTTCCTGAGGGGAGTGGGGCAAAAAGTGTGTGTGCTGGGTGAGTGGGGTCCTTCATGATGCAGGTGGCTCTCTTCCTGCATCTGGAGGTGTAAATGTCTGTGATGGTGGGGAGACTGACTCCAACAGACCTCTGTGCAGCCTTCACCACTCTCTGCAGAGCTTTTCTTTCTGCAGCTGTGCAGCCTCCATGCCACACGTTGATGCTGGAGCACAGGATGCTCTCCACTGCACACCTGTAGAAGGAGGTGAGGACTGGGCTTCTCAGACCAGCTCGTCTCAGCCGTCTGAGGAAGTAGAGTCTCTGATGACCTTTCTTGATCAGGCTGGTGGTGTTGTAGCCCCAGCTGATGTTGTCATTCAGGTGCACACCCAAGTTCTTGTGGCTAATGTAAATAATATGTACAAACACAAGTTTACAATGATCTGTTACCTTTTAAATATGTTTGTTTTATTGCACCGAATCAAAAATGCAATAAACGGAACCCAAATCCCAAACCAAGAACCCCCACTTTTTTTTCCTTTTTTTTGTGTGAAGTGGGCCAGATTGAAGTCATCTGCGAGCCACCAGTTAAATAGCCCTGGTCAAAATAAGTAAATATCACACTGCTGTCAATTTCTCAAGAACTGAACACTGTTATCAAGTTCTGCCGGGACATTTAACCAGACTTCCTTTGAACTGGGTGGTTCTGGCGTGGGCTCGGATGTTAAACTCAGTCCCACAAACTGCCGTCAGGGCTGAGGTCCAGAAATGTACCGTTAGCTTGTTTTATCCATTCAGGAACCAGTCTGATGTGTTCAGCTGTTGAAGTGTGAAGACCATGAAGAACACCTCCATTTTTCTGTCCACTTTGTGCAGATCACCAGTATCACAGCATGATGCTACCACCACCATGCTTCACAGCTGTCACAGTGTTCTCAGGTTTAAAGGCCTCATCCTAAATCCTCCAGACAGACCTCTCATCATTGTGGGCTCATCTGGGCAAAAAAACATCTCCAGAAGGTGTCCTGTTTGGAGCGGACACTTTTCTCTTGGTCTGCATATCATCAGTCCGTGGAGACATAACTGTCCTCACCGTGGACAGGGACACTGGTGTCTCTGTTCCTGGGCTGTTCCTGCTTAGCTCTTGCCTGAGTTTCATGAAAACCTCCACTATTTAAAGTGCTGCTCAATCACACAAATGTTCTTCCTGTGGTTCCCAACCCTGGTCCTTGAGGAACACCATCCTTTATGTTTTAGTTGTTTCTCTGCTCCAACACAGCTTATTCAGTGATTTAATTACTTCATCATGTTCTGCAGAAGCCTGTATCCATCCATCCATCCATCCATCCATCCATTGTCTTCCGCTTATCCGGGGTCGGGTCGCGGGGTAGCAGCCTAAGTGAGGAGGCCCAGACTTCCCTCTCCCCAGCCACTTGGAGCAGCTCCTCTGGGGGAATCCCAAGGCGTTCCCAGGCCAGCCGAGAAACATAGTCCCTCCAGCGTATCCTGGGTCTTCCTCTGGGTCTCCTCCCGGTGGGACATGCCCGGAACACCTCACCAGGGAGGCGTCCAGGAGGCATCCTAACCAGATGCCCGAGCCACCTCAACTGGCTCCTCTCGATGTGGAGAAGCAGCGGCTCTACTCCGAGTCCCTCCCGGATGACTGAGCTTCTCACCCTATCTCTAAGGGAGAGTCCAGACACCCTGCGGAGAAAACTCATTTCAGCCGCTTGTATCCGAGATCTCGTTCTTTCGGTCACAACCCAAAGCTCATGACCATAGATGAGGGTGGGAACGTAGATCGATCGGTAAATTGAGAGCTTTGCCTTTCGACTCAGCTCTCTCTTCACCATGACAGACCGGTACAGCACCCGCTTCACTGCGGACGCTGCACCTATCCGCCTATCAATCTCATGCTCCAGTTTTCCCTCATTCGTGAACAAGACCCCGAGATACTTAAACTCCTCCACTTGGGGCAGGACCTCCTACCCAACCCGGAGAGGGCACGCTACCCTTTTCCGGCTCAAGACCTTAACATACAGAAGCCTGTATATTACACATAATTTAAAATCAGGTGTGCTGAAGCAGAGAAATAACTAAAACATGCAGGATGGTGTTCCTCAAGGACCAGGGTTTAGAATCCCTGCTTTATACTAACAAAGAAAGCCAATAAGCTGTAGACAATCATGATCATTAATGAAAAGTTTGAAGGCCTTGTCCTTGTTGAGTTCAAGAATCCTAGAACCTTTAGTTCCTATTGATAAAATATTTAGTTGACATCATAAACTTGAGCCTATACAGGAAGTCCTCGACTTACGACGTTTCGGACTTACGTCACGCATCTCATTAATTTTTATTTTTTTAAATAAATAAATAAATGTAGTTACCAAGCACTTAGCCTATCCTAACACAATTTTTAAAGATGAAGGAGTGAGTTGAATTGTCTCCCTCCTCCCTAGCAACTCCATTCACATAAACGGAGCTAGCTCCCTTTATGTGAAAGGGAGACAACTCAACTCATTCTATCTTTAAAAACTGTGTTATGATAGGCTAAGTTTGGTAACTGTACAGTATATTTATTCAT
This sequence comes from Garcialebias charrua, assembly GCA_038048925.1. NCBI lineage: Eukaryota > Metazoa > Chordata > Actinopteri > Cyprinodontiformes > Rivulidae > Garcialebias > Garcialebias charrua. The sequence goes on along the minus strand of JBBPBX010000429.1, from coordinate 33,637 downwards.
TTATTTTAAATAAAAAAAACGTATATATAATTTGTTTATTTATTTTTTGTGATCCGACTTGCGTTATTTTCAACTCACGAACGGTGCGTAGGAGCGGAACTCATTCGTAAGTCAAGGACTACCTGTACTTATAATTCTGACCTTGTGAGAATTCAATAAACTCAAACTCGTGCACCCATTTGTTTAAAAAAGACTTCCAAGTTATGTGTTGTGTAATTCTCCAACCCTGGAAAAACTGTTCAAATAAATCCTTAAAAGCTCCAGATTAAAGTGACATTCATGATGAGTGGGGAAGGTTCTGGTCAAAGTTTCTTTTTTTGTCTCAGATAACTAAATTGTGTTTTTGTAAAATGGCCTCAGGACATTCTCAGGTTCTGATCAGAGCCAGAGGGACAGAAAAGACCCGCTCAGCTGAAGGTCAAAATGTTCTGTTTGATCCGTTTTATGTGTCATGGTTGATTTCCTGCTTTGAAGCTTTTATACTCAAAGGTAAAAAAACATTCACTGCAGTTTTCATGTAGCCTGCATTATACTTTACATTTGATAAATAATTGTGGTTCAAACTTTACCTTTTTATTTCTGCAGGTACAAAAAGTTGCCGTCTGTGTTTTTGGTAGAAAACTAAAAACAGTAAAAGATGTTCAATCAAAATTGAATCACGGCCCTGCCTATAATGTAAGATATTTGACAGAAGGAACAGGGTTGTTGTTTAAACTGTGCCATCGTGTTCCCACAGTAACTGGATCAAGCAGAGATACAATGTGCTGTTTTAACTCACACACAGGCAGGTGTCAGAAGAAACAAGTAGGAACAAATCAAAATCACAGACCTGTTCAGAAAGCCAGGCTTCAGATCCAGGCTATGAATAACGAAGTCTCTGAGAGGGCGTGTGTTCAACTCGATGTCTCCAATGATGCCTGAAAGGTCAGTCAAAGATGTCAGAAGTTCAGACCTTCAGCTCAGACTTCCACTGACACTGTTGAACTTATTTGTACCTTTGCGCTGCTCATCCAGAGTTTTCCCATAATTCACCCTCCCCCAGTTCTCCACCAGTAAACTCAGGGTTCTTCTTCCCTTCATCACAAAAACACAGAAAACATGAGCTGCAAAACAGAGTTCAACAGGCTGCCATGACAAAAATACAAGACACATGTTAAAGCTTCAGACATGAACATCCTGCAGATACAAAGAAACATCATGGCACACAAGATATTACTCATTCTGTCAAATAAGATAAGCAGATAAACGAAAGTTACAAATGTAACTACGGTTCTATGAATCCCGGATGACCGCCAGAGGGCGGTGCTGAAAGCACAGGATATTCCCTTCGCGCATGCGCTGTTCGAGTAATTATATCAACGACGTCACATAGGTGTGACCGGATAAGCAATCAAGACGCTACATAGCCTAGCGTTACCCGTTAAAGCTGCACTATGTAACTTTGTAGTGCAGTCTATAACTTTTCTAACAATATATTTTTAACATATTTCTTCACTCTGTCACTATCTACTGACAGACTGGTGTTAGACAAAGTAATCTCTGAAAAAAACTATAGTCCCCTTGCTTCTCTATCAGCATTTATAAAAACACTAAAAACACAGAGTGACCCGCCGTTAACCAGCCAATAAAAACAGAGTTTGTAACCAGCCAATAAAAACAGAGCTTGAATTTGAATCAGCCAATAAAAACAGAGCTTGAATTTGAATTTCAGCAGAGCCAGGGGGGCAGAGCCATATATGGCTCTGAGGGGGAGGGATCAGAATGCTTTGCCTGTTGAAAATATTTCCAAGTTCTGTGCTCTACAGAAAGTTACACATAGCACCTTTAATTCAGTCCTACAGAATCTTCTCGCGTAAAGCAAGGATTCTGAGTGACAGACAAGCTCTGGCGGTCATCCTTCATAGAACCGTAGTTACATTCGTAACTTTCGTTCTATTCCATCCCTCCTGACCGCCAGAGGGCGGTGCTGAAAGCAAGGAATGACTAATATCAACAATGTCACAAGGAATCCTAAGAACATACCTCATTGAGGAAGCCCAGGGGACCCTTGCAGAATAACCTGGCCCAGGGGATGAGGGGTAGCCACGCTAGCTCTGTAGAAGCTGGCAAACGTGCTTGGGGAAGCCCATAATGCAGCAGCACACATTGCTTCCAGTGAGACCCCTCTCAGGGCATCCCAGGAAGCGGAAACGCTCCTGGTAGAGTGTGCCCTCACGCCGACTGGCAGGGAATGGTGTCCTGCTGCGTAGGCGTGGCAGATTACAGCCACAATCCAGTGGGAAAAGACATTGCTCGCAAGAGGATAGCCCAGTCTAGGACCCCCGTAACACACAAACAGCTGGTCTGAGTACCGTATAGCGGCAGAAGCTGCAACACATTTCTCCAGTACCCTCACTGGGCGCAGCAATCCAGATCCCTCGCCAGGCGTAGGTTGAAAACGTGCCAGCCTTAACGGTTGGTTACAGTGAGAGTGGGATAAGACTTTTGGTACAAAATCAATGTTTGGCCACAAGGGAACACCAGAGCCCTCAGGGCCCGACCAGAGACATGAGGAGCTGACTGAGAAAGTGTGCACTCACCAACCCTCTTTGCTGAGGCCATAGCCAGCAGAAAAGCCGCCTTGCATGAAAGCCATTTCAGGTCTACTTACGTCAAGGGCTTGAGCGGAGGGTGGCACAGAGCTTCGAGAACAACGGGCAGGTCCCAACTTGGCGCTCGAGTAACCTTCGGCGGGTGCAACCTACGGGCACCACATAGAAATAGAGACTAGATTTTGACCTCCCACTGTACGGTCATTGATGCCGGCGTGATAGCCGATATCGTTGCCACATCGACCTTAAGTGTCGAAAGAGAGCGACCCTTACCAAGGAGACTGGAGAAACTCTAGAATGGTGGGTACTGCATAGGAAACTGGATCCTTATTGTGATCAGAACACCATTGTGAAAACAGACGCCACCTGTTTTCGTATTGCTGACGAGTAGAAGGTGCCCTGACGTCCAAGATGGTGCGTCCGACAGGGCTCGAGACTCCAGTCAGCTGCTGTTCTGGCCCTGCAACGGCCACACCCATAGCTGAAGACGTTGAGGATTGGGGTGCCATAGCAACCCCCCCAGCTGAGACGGTAAGTCCCTCCTGGTCGGAAGACGCCACGGAACGTCCTGACACAAACTCTGCAGTACCGGGAACCATGGTCTTGCTGGCCAATATGGGACCACCGATAGCATTCTGTGACCCTCTTCTAGGACTCGGTGAAAGGTTGGCCAAATCAGAGAAAGAGGTGGAAAGGCATATACAGGTAGTCCCCGACTTATGAGCGCTCTTACATACGAGGTCCCGGACTTACGAGCTGGCGAAAGAGAAGTAAATTTGTAAAAAATACAGCACTTTTTTGTGTTTTTAGATGAAAGTGTGTTAGCTAACCGTTTGGAAACACGTTTCCGACCATGTTTATGAACTAATATGAACGTTTTTGATGAAAAACGAGTGTTCGTAGTAGCGCTAGCATAAATGTTCCAACTTACGAGCGAAAATCCGGACTTACGAGAACACGTGCTTCGTGTTCCAACTTAACGAATTTTCGTGTTACGAGCACCTCGCAGGAACGGAACTCGCTCGTAAGTCGGGGACTACCTGTAGAAGGGTCCTTGGCCAAGGATGAGCCAGTGCGTCCTGGCCCGGCGCACCAGACGCCCTCATATGGGAGTACCCTAGAAGACACTGGGTTGACTCCTCTGTCGCAAACAGGTCCACCTCCCCTCGACCAAAACTGTCCCAGATCATCACACTACGTCGCTGTGGAAGGACCCCTCTCCCGGAGCAGACCCCTGGCGGGAGAGAAAATCTGCGACCTGATTGGGTTGCCTTGGTAAGTATGTCGCCTGCAAGGTGGACAGACAAGTGGAGGCCCATTCCAAGAGCACCCTGGACACACCCAGAAGCTGTGCTAACCTGGTGCCCCCTTAGTGGTTGATGTGGTAGACAACAGAGGTGTTGTCTGACTGAACGAGACATGCTCCCTTTCCAGGTGGGGTGGGAAGTTCTTGAGTGCCAAATGCATTGCACGCAGCTCCAGTACTTTTATACGCCTGGAGCGGTCTCTTCAGCCCCAGCGGCTCTGAACCTCTTTGTGTTGCCACACAGTGCCCCATCCTGTGGAGCTGGCATCTGTCGTGACCACTTCCCTGTGACACACTACCACCCCGATAGGGACACCCTTGGACAAATAATCTTCGTCCTTTCATGGAGTCAGGGCATGAAGACGTGGCCATGTCACTACGAGTCTGCAATGCCTGCGTAGCCTGGCATCCAGGCAAAAGTTGTTAAGCCACCTCTGCAAGGGGCGAAGAGACAGCGGTCCTAAGGGTACCACCTGAGTGACTGATACAAGGAAGTAAGTTGAGGAACAACCTCTGGGTTGTCGCAGAAGGTTCACTGCCTCGATTGCACCCTTGGCCAGGAGGATGGAAAGCTCCTGGTCTTGTGCTTGGGCCTTCACTGGGTTGGTGATTACAGTGATCTTGACCAAGTGTGAGATGCGAGGCCGCCGTCGGAACTTTAGCCAGTAACCATGGGTCACAGTAGCAATCACCCATGCGTCTACGGCGCGAGCAGCCCAGACAGAGCTGCTGGTGGGAGAAATATCTGACAGCCAACCCCTTCCACGGCCTCTAGGGGGCCGTGTGTGTGTGTGTGGGAGAGGACAGCCTGAGCCCCTGGTCCGAACCTGCCCACCTAGTTGGCAGATCGACTCACGAAAGGTCCTGTTGGGTCTCTGCTGGTCTACACGAGGGCAAGGACCCCGAGGTGGCTGAAATCTGGAGACGGCCGACGGGTACCTCGAAGGTGGAGGGGGCACCGCCCTACTAAGGGTCGAAAGCTGCCGCCTTGTATGTCGTGCTTGGACGGTCTGTTCGAGCGCTTCTAAGGCAGCCAGACCGAACAACTCTCCCGGCACCACCGATAGATCACGGATGGATCCACGACATGGCTCAGTCAAAGACGCATAACGTCCTACATGGAGCCATCACCTCATCCACTAACCGCACTCCGAGATGAAGAAATGGAACCAGTCACTGACTGTTCCTGCTCGTTCCCTAGAAAATGAGAGGCAGAGGCAACCAAGGATAACTGAAAGTTATGCACCATAACTCATGTTCCCTGAAGGAAAGGAACGAGGTGCAACATACTTGCTATGGGAATTAAGCCCTCGCGCGATTACCTGAAGGAATACATTCACACCTTTTATGGCAGGGGGCGTCACCCCGCGCCAGAGGTACCGCCCTTTAGGTACTTAGGCGACTGACGCCCCTCCATCTTCCTCAGAAATTGCACTTCACCGAGCTTTCAGCATTGAAAAGGGCCAGCTATGTTGCACCTCGTTCCCTTCCTTCAGGGAACATGAGTTATGGTGCATAACTTTCAGTTCCCTTTCAGTTCGGTCTCTCGGTGCAACATACTTGCTATGGGAACGTAATTCATTCACGCCCTTGAAATGCTCAGTAAAATGCCTGTTAGTGTGAACGTCTGCCCTTGACCAGAAGGCATCTCAAAGCTACTTTCTATTGTGTATTAGAAAGAACAGCCTGAGTGACATCACACGCAGTAACATCCAAACTGTAGTACTTTGCAAAAGTGTTTAAAGAGCTCCAGTTCACAGCAACGCAAATGTCTTCAACTGACACGCCCTTGAACAATGACCATGAAGTGGCCATGCCCCTGGTTGAGTGAGCATGGACTCCAGGGGGCACTTGTTGACCCTTGCTACCATACGCCCTCTTAATGACCTCCGTCACCCAATGTGAGTGGCGCTGTCTTGATGGGGCCTTTCCTGTAGCAGGTGCGACAAAGCAGAAAACAGTTGGGTTGTTTTCCTCCATTCGGCTGTTCTCTGCATGTAGGTGCGTAAAGCCCTTACCGGGCAGAGAGCCTGTAGACTTTCCTGTTCCTGAGTGATGACAGGAGCAGGTGGAAAGGAGGCGAGATCAAAGTCTCCAGGCTCGAACCAGCAGACTGAGAGACAGCTCTGTTCATCAGGCAGTCAGAATGCTAAACACTCTGCCTGCTCTGCCTCCCCTCCCATTTGAACTGCCTTAACACTAAAACTTTCTCACATATTATCACTCAACACAAAGTTTTTAACACTAGACTCTGTGTCATCAAACGGGTTTTCACTAAACTCTCGGTCATGTGCTCATACAGTTTGCACTACTTCTCATACTTGCACTAATGTCTGTATTACATCACTGCCTATAATCATAATACTGTTTACATTCTCTGTTTACATTTATTAATACTGTTTACTTTTATTACTACTGCTTACATGTAATTACTACTGTTTACATTTATTTACACTACTCTAATATCTACACCACTGCTGGTACATATACAGTGTGCTCTGAACGGTCTTATTTAGGGATGCCCAATGTGCCTTACTGCATATGCCACTTTTTGCCTCTACAACAACATCAACTACTACCTCATACATATACTGTGTACATTGACTCATACGCTGCTTTGCCACTTTGCAAATGTCAATGCTAGAAACCTTTAGTTTATTTTAGTTATACTTTTTATACTCTTTTTTTATACTAGTATGCAAAAACTCAGGACAATATTATGTTCATTAAATGTTTAATGTTTTAGTTTTAGAGTTGGTGTAAATTTTCATACTCTTATACCACTATGCAAAAAACTCAGGACAGTGTTAGTTTTACTATTTTATGCTTATGTCTATTATTATATGTTTCAGTGTTTCAATGTTTAGATGTTTACTGTTGCACCGAGGGACTGAGAGAAACGCAATTTCGGTCCTGTGTATGTCCTGCACTGTACATATTGCAGATCTGACAATAAAGTTGACTTTGACTTTGACTTTGACTATGGTCCAGGGTCAGGACCTTGGGAGTATATGCGGGATTAGGCCTTAGTGTGACCTTTGACCCGTCAGGGGCGAATCTGGTACACTTTGGGTGTACAGACAATGCATGGAGGTGACCCACACGTTTCGCAGAGCACAGAGCAGTTTTATAAGATAGAAGATTTATCTTAATCTCGCTGAGAGGCTCGAATGGTGGGTTGCAAAGAGTCCCAAGACCAGACCAAGATCCCAACCAGGGGTCAAGGTCCTGCTGGGCAGCCTGGTTCGAAGCACACCTTTCATATATCTCATTATGATTGGATGTGCTACAGGAGTCCTGTGTCCCTAGCCCTCGTGACAGGCAGAGATAGCTGCAAGGAACACTTTAATCGTTTAATAAGAACGACCCTTTTCCAGTAGATCCTGAAGGAAAGTTAAAAGTTGAGCCAGGTCGCAAGCATAAGAAATTATATTTCTTTCTGAGCACCAGGCTTCGAAGATACGCCACTTTTATGCATATAGGGACTGTGTTGACCCGGCACAGGCATTTTGTATAGTTGTCACCACGTTCTCAGGCAACCCCGACGCCATCAGTCTGTCTTTTTCGGCTAACAGGCTGGAATTAATTCCAGGTTCTGGCCTAAACATCTGGGCTGTGAATTCCTATGTGAGACTTTGAGAGTCCACCAGGTTGGGGAGCGGATTTCCACGATGTGTTAACGGACGTCCCTGATAGAGTCTCCTCGAAGGCAGATGGAGTCTATTAATTTTATTAGAATGAGTTGGGACAGGAAAGCTACCGTTTCACTCCACAACAGGATTTTCTGTTGGGTTGAGGGGCCTCTGTTTTTGTAATCGAGCAGACCTCCTGATTCCAATTGTTGTCCCCTCAGGTTGGATATTGTGTGGGGACAAGTTTGATGCAGCTTTGTGAGGAAAATCACGTGCTGCATTTCCATTGCTCGAGCCTTGTGTGTCCTTCATGAATAATAAAGGAGCAGTAGCAATGTGTGAATGTGGGGATGATCCTTTGTGGCCAGCAGACTCAAGATAATTTGTTGATAAGGAGTCCAGCTTCCCTTCAAAAACAGTAGGAAAGATCTGGATCAACTCTGATCCTTTTACACGCACAGTTGCGTGATCACAGCCGCTTCTCAGAGGGTGTGAAAAATGTGTCTGCTTTGGAACGTCCAATGTGCTCTCCTGTGGTGCGAACGTGTCACGTGGTCGTCTGGCTAGTGTATTAGCCGGCCCCTTGCTCTCACTGGAGCGGGGGCTTGGACACGTGTCCTTTCCCACCTGCCTTAAGCCCGAGATACACTGAAGCAGACTCCGTATACGCGCGTATACGCGCGTATACGGAGCCGCTGCTACACTCGGCTTTCGTTCTCGCGTAGATTCTCGTGTTTTCGCTCCAAATTCTAACGTCATTTCCTCCGTACCGTCACTTCCGATCGTCACTTCCGCTAGTTTTTCGCTCCAAACGCTCGCGTTCTCCTTGTTGTAATATGAGCAGCTGAGCACGGAGTGCTTTTCCTGCAGCCCACAGCCCACCACAGCCCACCAGGGAATATATAAAACATCGCGCACCCAGGTAGGACCTGAATTCATTCATTTCATTCATCGAGTGAACGGAGGAAGAAGCGGTTACTTGACTTTAGGCAAAAAAACAAAAGAAAAGGCCCGATCAGCGATAAAAAAGAGGAATTTATTTCATTTGTGTAACATACAAAACAGTCCGGCGCCGGGGAAGTTTAGGTCAGACACCGCGCATCGCGTATGCGAATCGCGTATGCGTAGTAAAAAAATACTTTTGCGCGTACTTGCCCTGAGGGGCTACGCGGGGCTACGTTGCGTACGGGGCGTACGTACGCTGCGTATTGGCGTATCGTGAGGACGCTCGAGTGTATCTCGCCCTTTAGCGAGAGGTGTAGGGTCTGTTCACAGACACCTCTGGGCCTGTCTCCTGGAGACAGGTTCAAAGGCACCCTGCTGGGGCTTATTGAATAGGTTGGCACCCCATGAGCCATGAGGGAGGGGGATGTGGCCCCCCCTTTATGACGGCCGACAGGCTAGAGGCCCGTCCTGTTGACATTATTTGTGTTGGTGTGTTGTTGTTTTTTTTCAATAAAACAGGGATGTGTTGTTTTATGAGTTTTATTTGTGCTTACGTGCAACGACATACATGATTTGATGTCACTCACAGCAGGGAAAACATGGTTTGTGCATGCAACATATTTATCAGCCATTTGTACTTTGTTACAAATAAAGTCTGAACAAGGTGCGAACACTCCTGTTACCACGTGGGCAGGAGGTCGTTTAAAATGTAAACGTGAACCTGGTTCATCAGGCACGTTTTTGACGAGTGTCCCGGTTCGCCGAGGAGGCCCTGTGCCTGCTCGCTTGGCGTGGGACAAACCTGTTTTTAGTCCATGCGTGCTCTGAGCGAGGTTGGTTCGGCGGGGGTCTCTGCCGAGGCTCCTCCTCGTATGCTGTCCGCTTCTGCGGTGGCGCACACGTCGTCGAGCGGTGCCGCGGCTGTGCAGGTCTGCTTCCAGCGGACTCTCTGGGGGGGGGGCGAAACTCCGACGAGGGATGCCCACCCTGAGAGCTTCAGCCTGCCTGCGCCTTTGGTCCAGCTTGGTTTGGATTCGCTCCAAAGTCTGGCCAAAAAGTCCCTCCGCTTCTATCGAGTGGTGGAGAAAAGGCACCTTTTGTCCCTCTGGTAAGTCCATCAACATCATCCACAGGTGACTGAGCGCGATGACCACTTCCGCCATACCTCTGCCCTGAGCCACAGCAGCTGTCCCCATCATAAGGAGAACGAAATCTGTTGCTCTGCGGGCTTCATCCAGGAAGTCGGCAGCAGCTTGCTTATCCGAGGTTATCTGCAGTTGTTAGAGTTTTTCCGCGAGGTAAGCCTGCATCATCACATACGTGTTCATGGCGCGCGCAGCGAGTCCTTGAGCTCTGTAGCACTTCTCGTGAAGCGACGCTAAGGCTCTGCAAGCTTTGCTAGGGAGAGTCGGCTTTGTTCCTGAAGATCTGGGAGCTAGGTGGGACGCCAACGTGTCCTCAATCTGAGGTGCATTAGCTATTCCCACCTGATCCATGCCCTCCACGTCGAGGAATTGCGACAAGGGGAGAAGAATGGGCGCTCGTGGCTGGGGCCAGGTGCGGGTCAGTTCCGTGAGGAAGTCTGGGAACATGGGCATCCTTTGCCTTGTTGCAACCTGTTTAGAATAAAAATAGTTCCCCACCAGCCTCGTGACCTGTTGGCGAGGTGGAGGCTCCGGCCAGGGGATGTTCAACGCGTCCGCCGCTCTGTGCCACAAGTCGAACAGGGCCGGGATGGAGGAGTCCGTTTCAAGGAGTGCCGGTATCGGGGTCCTGGGGAGGTGCTCTCCCGGATCTTCGATCTCGAGTTCTGGTTCCTCCGCTGAAAATTCGCCCGAGGCTGAGATGGAGATCTCGTCTTCATTCATCATGCTTCTGGTGTCAAACTCTACTGTTAGGTCGACCATGGGAGCAAGCGGGTCAGGGTCGTCGTCCCATTCGACTCGTGTGCTGTCGTGTAGAGCCATGTGTTCGAGCTCTGTGGTCGGAGTGAGGGTCTCCGTGGTGTCTAGGTCCTGTGGACCAGCTGAGCTTCCCATGGCCTTAGCCACAATGTCCACGCGCTGCTGCAGCACCGCGTCCAGCATCTGGCTGCAGTGTGGGTAAGAGTCGGGCGCGTCCAGAGCTTGTCTTGCATGAAATATACCCAGGCAAACTGGACAGGCCTCATGGGTGTCCGTCGCTGCAAGGTAAAATCCATAGCCGCTGGGACAGACGCGCAAGTTTGGAATTGCCGTCCCGCTGGCTTTCCTTTGAAATTTTGTCTTTCGCTTTCCCTTCTCTGGAGGCATGTCCGAGATAAAGCGAGCGAAACCCTCCAAAATCCTTTTTCTTCTTTGTTCAAGAGTCTCCTCCATCGTGTCGCTTTCGTTAGCTAGCTCGCTAAGCTTGCGTTAGCCGAGGTAGCGGTTGTGGCGCAGTTGTAACGCCGTTGAGCGAAGCAACCTGTAGAGAGGAGAGAAGAAAACTTTGAGGTTATAGAAATGTGCTGGGCTAGCTTTCACTAGTCTAGCAGTACACAGGGAAAAATTCTCTGTGCGCTCTGTGCAAGGAGCGAGCTCACCTCAAGTTGAGCGATAAAGCAGCAGAGAAGTCCCGCGAAGAGAGGTAGTTCAGGTTTTTGCGAGGTGAAGGGCAAAAACGAAGAAGATGGAGGGGCGCCAGTCGCCTAAGTACCTAAAGGGCTGTACCTCTGGCGCGGGGTGACGCCCACTGCAGTAAAAGGCGTGAATGTATTCCTTCAGGTAATCACGCGGGGGCGCAATTCCCATAGCAAGTATGTTGCACTGAGAGACCAAACTGAAAGGGAACACATCTTCCTCCGCAGCTAGCTCAGGCATGGGTAGGGAGAGGAGTCCAGTTGCTTCCATTGGCTCAACACCCAGTTGGCGTGTCTGGAAAAAGGACTTAATTACCACTAATTCTGCGGACAGCCACTCCACTCTCGTGGAAAGACCCTGATCAGACTTGGCTCGCCTCTTTCCAAGAGGGGCCACAGAGACTGCAGCCTCAGCCCGGCGCTTCAAACGCCTGGGTGGAGCATCCTGTCCAGAAGGCGAGAGGTCACTGCTGAGCTCGGGGCAAAACCGGGCCGCCGAGCAACTCTTACAGAATGAGGCATGAAGCTACAGTTCATGCAGGGGTTCTCCAACAGGGCCTCCAGCAGATGGTCATGTCCCAGGCAGGCACGACACAGGTTGTGACTATCATACGCCTGGAGCACGGACTCTCAATCTATTCGGCAGTGAGAACTGTCCATGCCCCCTACTGTAGGCAGTTTACTCAGGAGAAAAACTGCAGCACAGCAGAGGAGCTGGCACCACCAGCTACAAGCAAGACGGACAGGCCGAATTTGGGAGAGGGTGCGCGAACGCTAGCCTTCACCAACAGAAGTTAATTCGGGAGAGGGTGCGAAAAAGCTAGCCTTCACCAACAGAAGTGAATTTGGGAGAGGGTGCGCAAAAGCTAGCCTTCATCAACAGAAGTGAATTTGGGAGAGGGTGTGCGGACGCTAGCCTTCACCAACAGAGAACACGTTTGCCGAAAAATGAATTGGGAGAGAGTGACCGAACGCTAGCCTTCACCAACAAAAATGAATTTGGGAGAGGGTACGCGAACGCTAGCCTTCACCAATAGAGAACAAGTTTGGCGAAAAATGAATTGGGAGAGGGTGCGCAAATGCTAGCCTTCACCAACAGAAGTGAATTTGGGAGAGGGTGCACAAATGCTAACCTTCACCAATAGAGAAAAAGTTTGGCGAAAAATGAATTGGGAGAGGGTGCGCGAACGCCAGCCTTCACCAATAGAGAATAAGTTTGGCAAAAAAAAATTGAGAGAGGGCGCGAGGAACGCTAGCCTTCACCAATCAAAAAACAAGGCCAAAACTCAAGACTAGCACCGCTAGTTCAACCTAACCGTTTATGAGGTAAGCGAAAGTGAATTGGGAGAAGGTGCGATGAACGCTCGCCGTCACCAATAAAAAACAAGGTCAAACTCAAAGGGACTAGCACTGCTAGTTCAGCCCAACCGCTTATGAGGTTGGCGAAAGTGAATTGGGAGAGGGTGCGAGAAACGCCAACCTTCACCAATTAAAAACAAGGCCAAAACTCAGACTAGCACCGCTAGTTCAGCCCAACCGTGTATGAGGTTGGCAAAGTGAATTGGGAGAGGGTGCAAGAAACGCTAACCTTCACAAATTAAAAACAAAGCCAAAACTCAAGACTAGCACCGCTAGTTCAGCCCAACCGCTCATGAGGTAGGCGAAAGTAATTGGGAGAGGGTGCGAGGAAAGCTAACCTCCACCTATTAAAAACAAGGCCAAAACTCAGACTAGCACCGCTAGTCCAGCCCAACCGTGTATGAGGTTGGTGAAAGTGAATTGGGAGAGGGTGTGAGAAACACTAACCTTCACCAATTAAAAACAAGGCCAAAACTCAGACTAGCACCGGCTAGTTCAGCCCAACCGTATATGAGGTTGGTGAAAGTGAATTGGGAGAGGGTGCGAGAAACGCTAACCGTCACCAATAGAACACAAGAGCAAAACTCAATAAGACTAGCACTGCTAGCTCAGCCCAACCGTCTATGAGGTTGGCACGTTTATGAGTTTATGGAAGGTGCGCAAACGCACGCCTTCTTAAAGTAAACAAGGCCAGAACACAGCTGGCTACACAATAAACTTCAGTAGAAGCATTTATGAATAGTTTTTTGGAAGGTGCACGAACGCTCGCCTTCTTAATAGTAAACAAGGCCAGAACACAGCTGGCTACACAATAGACTTCGGAAGAAGCGTTTACGAATAGTTTACGGAAGGTGCGCCAACGCTCGCCCTCTTAATAGTAAACAAGGCCAGAAAAACAGCTGGCTACATAATACGCAAACTTCGGTAGAAGCTTTTATAAATAATTTATGGAAGGTGCGCAAACGCTCGCCTTCTCAAGGTAAACAATGCCAGAACACAACTGGCTACACAATAAAGTAGAGTATTACTTACCCAAGTGTTGACCTCACATGGAAATTGCCTCCTAAAACGGACAGAGACACAACAATAGCAACAAAAACAGCAGTCAAGGCAAAATAAAGACTAATCACGTGTCCACACGGTAGCCTCCTCCGAGGCAGACAGAGCCGCTACGAGCGGCGGAACCGCGAATAAGTAAAAGTTACTCACCAGTGTTGAACCACATCAGCAACACTGTGGTTTGGGAGAGGGGCAAAGCCACCGTAGCCCAATGAAAATACCTTAATAAAGGTGAAACCGTTGCGGCCCACGGAAGGTGAACACACTGCTCCGGGCAGTCGGGCCTCTAGCGACGGTGAGAAAGAAAATCCAAAGGCCTGTAGCCTTAGATCGAACACGCGCGAGAAGAAATAATGACTGAATTAACGGATAATGCTAGGCTATGTAGCCTCTTGATTGCTTATCCGGTCACACCTATGTGACATTGTCGATATAATTACCAGAACAGCGCATGCGCGAAGGGAATATTCCGTGCTTTCAGCACCGCCCTCTGGCGGTCAGGAGGGATGAAATAGAACTACAAACTCCTGAAAATAACACTCGGAGATAACTTGGAGTTTAGGGTAAAAAATTAAAGTTAAGCAAAGACACTCATCTCTGTTATAATCTGGGACATATAAATATTAATCTTTTAGTGTTAATATTGTTTAATTATAAGAACTAAAGCAGCAGACAGCCTGTCTCACAGTGAGACACAGACTGAACATGCTCCTGTGGTGGGTGTCTGTCAGTCGCTCACTCTGTCTGTCTGTCGCTCACTCTGTCTGTCGCTCACTCTGTCTGTCGCTCACTCTGTCTGTCGCTCACTCTGTCTGTCGCTCACTCTGTCTGTCGCTCACTCTGTCTGTCGCTCACTCTGTCTGTCGCACACTCTGTCTGTCGCACACTGTCTGTCGCACACTCTGTCTGTCGCACACTCTGTCTGTCGCACACTCTGTCTGTCGCACACTCTGTCTGTCGCACACTCTGTCTGTCGCACACTCTGTCTGTCGCTCACTCGGTCGTCTGTCGCTCGCTCTGTCTGTTGGCTTGCTTTGTCCATCTGTCTGTCTGTCTGTCCGTCGGCTCGCTTGCTCGGTCTGTCTGCCGCTCGCTCTGTCTGTCTGTCTGTCTGTCACTCTGTCTGTCTGTCGCTTCTGTAGTCTGTCTGTCCGTCTGTCTGTCTGTCTGTCTGTCTGTTGGCTCGCTCTGTCCGTCTGTCTGTCGGCTCGCTCTGTCCGTCTGTCTGTCGGCTCGCTCTGTCTGTCTGTCTGTCTGTCTTTCAGTCTGTCGACTCGCTCTGTCTTTCGGCTCGTGCTGTCCGTCTGTCGGATTGCTCTGTCTGTCTTTCTGCCAGTCTGTCTTTCTGCCAGTCTGTCTTTCTGTCAGTCTGTCGGCTCGCTCTGTCTGTCGGCTCGCTCTGTCTGTCGGCTCTGTCTGTCTGTCTGTCTGTCTGTCACTCGCTCGCTCTGTTGCTCGCTGTCTGTCTCTCGCTCTGTTGCTCACTCTGTCTGTCGGTCTGTCTGTCTGTCTGTCTGTCTGTCTGTCTGTCACTCGCTCGCTCTGTTGCTCGCACCGTTTCTGTCGCTCTGTTTGTCTGTCACTCGCTCTGTTGCTCGCTCTGTTTGTCTGTTGCTTTCTCTGTTTGTTTGTCTATCTGTCACTTGCTCTCTCTGTTGCTTGCTCTGTCTGTCTGTCTGTCACTCACTCGCTCTGTCTGTCTGTCGATCTGTCTGTCTGTGCCTGTCACTCGCTCGCTCTGTTGCTCGCTCTGTCCATCGGTCTCTCACTCGCTCGCTCGCTATATTGCTTGCTCTGTCTATCACTCTGTCTGTCTGTCACTCGCTCTGTCTGTCACTCGCTCTGTCTGTAGGTATGTCCGTCTGTCACTTGCTCGCTCTGTTGCTCGCTCTGTCTGTTGCTCGCTCTGTCTGTTGCTCGCTCTGTCACTCGCTCGCTCTGTCACTCGCTCGCTCTGTCACTTGCTCGCTCTGTCACTCGCTCTGTCTGTAGCTCGCTCTGTCTGTCGCTTGCTCTGTCTATCGATCACTTTGTCGCTTGCTCTGTCTGTCTGTCTGTTGCTCGCTCTGTTTGTTTACCTGTCTGTCGCTCGCTCTGTCTGTCACTTGCTCTGTCAGTCTGTCTGTCTGTCTCGCACTCGCTCGCTCTGTTGCTCGCTCTGTCTTTTGCTCGCTCTGTCTGTCGGCTCACTTTGTTCCTCTGTCTTTATGTCTGTCTGCTGCTCACTCTGTCTGTCGCTCTGTCTGTCTGCTGCTCACTCTGTCTGTCGCTCTGTCTGTCTGCCTGTCTGCTGTCTGTCTGCCTGTCTGCTGTCTGCCTGTCTGCTGTCTGTCTGCCTGTCTGTCTGTCGCTCGCTCTGTCCGTCTGTCGCTCTGTCTGTCGCTTTGTCAGTATGTTAGTCGCTCTGTCAGTATGTCTGTCTGTCGCTGTCAGTATGTCTGTCTGTCGCTCTGTCAGTATGTCTGTCTGTCGCTCTGTCAGTATGTCTGTCTGTTGGATCGCTCTGTCTGTCTGTCTTTCTATCTGTCGTCTCGACCTGTCCGTCTGTCGGATCACTCTGTCTGTTGGCTTGTACTGTCCATCTGTCTCTCTTTCTGTCTGTCGGCTCGCTCCGTTTGTCTGTCTTTGTGTCTGTCTGCTTGCTCTGTCTTTCTGTCTGTCGGCTCACTCTGTCTGTCTGTTAGATTGCTCTGTCTGTCTGTCTGTCTGTCTTTCTGTCAGTCTGTCTGTCTGTCTGTCTTTCTGTCAGTTTGCTTTGTCTGTCGCTGTCTGTCTGTCACTCGCTCTGTTGCTCGCTGTCTGTCTGTCTCTCGCTCACTCTGTCTGTCGGTCTGTCTTGTCGCTCGCTCTGTTGCTCGCTCTGGCCGTCTGTCGCTCTGTCTTTCTTTATGTCTGTCTGTATGTCTGTCTTTGTCTGTACAGTGTATACCCGTAATGGTACGTCCACACCTAGTAGCGTTTCAACTTCCAAAAAGCTCGTCACGCATGCAAGTGGACGCACTGGACCCACAGTGGTGTCCAGACCAGAACGAGAAGCTTCGGCGGTGTGGCGGCGGGGTGTGTGAGAGGAGCTTACCGGTATACATAGTTCCCAGACACGCCCCCAGTATTGAGCAATACCGGTTTCGGCACCACATCTAAAGGCAGAAAAGGCAAGATGGCGACCTAGCAGACGCGAACAACCAGAGCAAATTATGCGGACAAAAACACGCGCTACCACAGCCTCACCAAGGAACAAGAGCAAAATGGCAGTGGTCGGAGTTAAATGAGTTTGAGAAAGAAATCATGGCAGACGAATCAGACAACTTGTCACAAAGTAGTTACTCCGATATCATTAATTATTTAATTACTACAATGAGCGCACACCGGCTTCACAGCACAGAGCTTCACAGCTTTAAATCCAAAAAAGATGTGTAAACTGTCTCAATCAGATCTAACCAGCTAAAAAAAGGTTTAACTAAAATAACACACAGCCAACAAACAGTCCAGGCTGAACACGGACCAGAACCAGCACTTTGAGTGTTACCGTGTTGGAAGTTAGCATGTTGTTAGCATCTGGAGCGGAGGGTCCGTCGAGCTCAGGTCGGACGGCGTGGATCCGTCGCGGCCGCGGGGGCACGTCCCATGGGACCGACGCGTCGCCCGCACGACTTGGCTCCCGTCCTCCTTCTCCCACTGGGACGGTCTCCCCGGGTCCCGGAGACCGTGAGGAGGCCGTTGTCGCGTTAGCGAGATGCTAAGCTAGCCACAGCATGCAAGACGGTTTGCTAAATAATGAAAAAAAAAAAAAACAGCTCTAACACACAGACAGTTGTACTCTAACATTGTTCTGACATAGTTTCACAAAATGATTTATGTAGAATATTTTGTTTACCGGCCAAAAGGACGACGTCTTCCAGAGCAGATCCGAGCCAGACTCAGAGAGAGGAGGGGCTGCTGCGAGTTTCTCCGATGAGATCAAACGATTTATGTAGAATATTTTGTTTACCGGCCAAAAGGACGACGTCTTCCAGAGCAGATCCGAGCCAGACTCAGAGAGAGGAGGGGCTGCTGCGAGTTTCTCCGATGAGATCAATCCTTCACGTTTACTTTTTTTTTATTAAGTGAAACCTGCGCGTTGCCCAAACGTCTACCCGACTGGAACACCCACTGACACAACACGAAGTAACCATTGCAATTAATTAGAAATTAACAAAAAAAACAACGTGAAAAATGGACATCCATTAGAATGCGCTCTAACTGCTGCTGAAGCCTCGGATATAGTCGCGCTTTGGTCCGCAAGCTGGAGCGCACGTGCTGCGCGCGCACTGTGCATGCGTTTATAGTGTGGCACGGCAGCGCTTGGCAAAGTGCTGTTCTTTTACTGACCAGCAGGTGGCAGTACCCTCTAAAACCTGTGCATATGTTGCAAGAAAGGGTGTAGAAGAAGAAATCTACCGTAGAAGAAGAACTGTTTGACGTCACACAACAAAAACAAATAGCTTTCTGCTCGCGTGCTGAACTGTTGTCTTTATTTGCGGTTTTAATGCATGGAGTCAGCGGAGGAGAAAGCGATCACGTGAGTTTTGGCGAAAAAACAAAAGAAAAGTCCGACTCCAGATCAGGAATGAAGGAGAATTTATTACATTTTATGTCACAAAACATTCCTCCATGCGTCGCGACGCCGTTTCCACGACCACAGCGGCGCAGACAGCTGCAGAATCTGGCGTGAAGGCTGTCGGTGAGGTCCCTACCCGACCTGTCAATCAATTCAGCGCGCGCGCTAGGCTTGCGGAGCTTCAAAATCTGGAAGGTGCACGACCACGCGCGAAACCAACGCACTGGCCAAAGCGCGGGGGCGGGGACTTCGCAATTGCGTCACTTTGGCCGCGCGCCCTATGCGACGCGTCAACTATATCCGAGGCTTTAGCCTTCCTGTGGGAGGGTCAAACAGGACAACCCATAGATTGACGTCACATGGGAACTATGTATACGGAGTTTATCTCTGTCCCTGTAGAGCAGACTTGACTGGTCGTGAAGGACTTGTCGCAAACACACAGCTACAATGAGTTTCTCTTCCATAGTACATGACTCCGCGGGTTTTTTCTGTGTCCCACAAACAATACGTCACATAGATGCGCAATACCCCCGCCCCCTCGTTTCCGCGTCACATAGGGACTCTTCCCCTCTCTTCCCCCGACTTCTCCCCCCGACTCTCCCTGATCAACCAATCAGGGAGAGTTGAACGACGTTTGAATGTTTGAACGGCGAAATCTTCAGCATGTTGGAGGCGTGCTTTGGAGGTTGCAGCGGGTTCACGTGCACGGAAAAACGCTTTCCAGCACGCTCAACACGCACGTGACGTGATGCCAGACGCCAAGACGCGGCTGGAGGCGCGTCCCCCATTGACTTTGCATGTAAACTGGACGCTCCTGCCGTTGAAACGCTGTTAGGTGTGGACGTACCATAATGGTACGTCCACACCTAGCAGCGTTTCAACTTCCAAAAAGCTCGTCACGCACGCAAGTGGACGCACTGGACCCACAGTGGTGTCCAGACCAGAATGCGAAACTGCGGCGGGGTGTGTGGGAGGAGCTTACCGGTATACCGAGTCCTCACTGCACTCCGCCAGGCGAGGAGCTTTTTATTTCTGTCTCTGTCTCTGACTTGACTGGTGGTGAAAGACTTGTCGCGAACACACAGCTACAATGAGTTTCTCTTCCATAGTCCATGACTCCGGCGGGTTTTTTCTGTGTCCCACAAACAATACGTCACATAGTTGCGCAATCGTTTCCGCGTCACATAGGGACTCTCCCCCTCTCCCCCTGATCCCCTCTCTTCTCCCCCCGACTCTCCCTGATCAACCAATCAGGGAGAGTTGAACGGCGTTTGAATGTTTGAACTGCGAAATCTTCAGCATGTTGGAGGCGTGCTTTGGAGGCTGACGCGGGTTCACGTGCACGGAAAAACGCTTTCCAGCACGCTCAACACGCACGTGACGTGACGCCCGACGCCAAGACGCGGCTGGAGGCGCGTCCCCCGTTGACTTTGCATGTAAACTGGACGCTCCTGCCGTTGAAACGCTGTTAGGTGTGGACGTACCATAAGACTGACCATTGTCTGTCTGTCGGCTCGCTCAGTCAGTCTGTCGCTTGCTCTGTTGCTCGCTCTGTCTGTCTGTTGCTCACTCTGTCTGTCTGTCACTCGCTCGCTCTGTCTGTCTGTCTGTCTGTCTGTCACTCACTCGCTATGTCTGTCTGTCACTCGCTCGCTCTGTCTGTCTGTCACTCGCTCGCTTCGTTGCTCGCTCCGTCTTTCTGTTGCTCGCTCTGTCACTCGCTCGCTCTGTTGCTCGCTCTGTCTGTCTGTCTCACTCACTTGCTCGGTTGCTTGCTCTGTCTCTCTTTCTGTCGCTCTCTCTGTCTGTTGCTCTGTCTGTCTGTCTGCCACTGTAGCAAATCTCTGTTAACCTTTGACATAACTTCCTGATATTAACATAACTTCCTGTTACTGGGCATGCAAATATCCCAACAACTGTTCATCTCAGCTGCTTGAAAATTGGTTTTGCACCACATTGTTAACATTAATTTAGGATTAAGGTAGTCATTTACTAGGGATGCACCGATCCACATTTCTCACTTCCGATCCGATACCGATACTTATTAACTCAGTATCGACCGATACCGATACTTTCCCGATCCGATACTGTTCAGGTATTTGACTCTGTATAATGAAACTTTTGCACCCAAACTATTCATTTTAACATTGTGTGAGATAAACCCAATGAAGACACTCTTAAGCCTTACAATAGGGAACCCCCCTATTGTAAGGCTTAAGAGTGTCTTCATTGGGTTTATCTCACACAATGTTAAAAAGGGCAGTCACAGATTGTGATTGAACACAAGTGCTCTTTGAAGCTGGATCGGAAAAGTATCGGCAGGTTTGATCCGATACCCGATACTTAAATAATGCTGGTATCGGATACCGATACCGATACTGGATCGGATCGGCCCCATCCCTATCATTTACCAGAATAAAAATGTATTTGGTGCCGTCTTCACACCGAGACCTATCATATAAAAAACATCACCAAGCATCTTCTGAAGATTTTTTTTTTTTACATAACTTTATCTTCCTGAAAATGCAGAGTGTATCTAAAACACAAACAGGACGCAAAACGCTCTGTACCTTCCCATCAAGTATGGCCAGTTCCTGCACCTTGTAGTCCAA
This sequence comes from Garcialebias charrua, assembly GCA_038048925.1. NCBI lineage: Eukaryota > Metazoa > Chordata > Actinopteri > Cyprinodontiformes > Rivulidae > Garcialebias > Garcialebias charrua. The sequence continues at coordinate 12,937 of JBBPBX010000429.1, read as the reverse complement.
AACACCAACAAACTGTTTGTCAACAAAAACCTAAGAACACAGAAGTAAAGAACCGTTTCAAAGACCTGAAACACCCACTTCAATAATCAGACTGAGCATGCATGCGTTTGATTCCTGCTGGAGAATAATAAGAATTACTTCAGACTAAAAAGAAACAGATATAAACTCATTTTAACAGTCAAGACGAAAGACGTTCAATGAGGTTGTGAACTCAGAAACCTTCACTCTTTACAGAAACACTGATCAGAGCTGAGGGCTCTGATGGTTTTAACAGAAACATTGTTATGAGTCTTTACTGCAGTACTGTATATTCAGTACTTATGTCTCAGTTGTGGTCTCATTTGTGTCTCAGTTGCCTCTCAGTCGTGTGTCTCACCAGTGCTCGGTCTCTGACGTTGTTCTTTGCATTGAGGGTTCCTCCGCTGCTGATGGTGGTCTCGTACAGTGTATAGCCATAAGACTGACCGTTGTTGTTGTTGACTAAGAGGTTCTCCATGTTCACCGGCTTCTCAGACTTCTGAGGCTGCAACGAGTCAAAAGCATGACTCCTTAAAGGGACAGTTCAAACCTTTTCACAAGTTAGTATCTTACTTGCTGTAGATTATGCTTTATTCAACCAGAGTTTGGAGAAATTAAGGTTCTTTCTGAGTGGACTGAGGAGCTAACAGACCACAGTGAACACAGCCACCAAATTGAAACAGCTCCAATCTTAAAAACATGGTAGAGATTCATGCAAAAACTATTTTACAAACGTATTACTCCAGCAGAAACAGTATGTGCTATAGCTAGGTGCTGGCACATTTTATCCTTGTAAATAAGCATGGAATTTTGAATAAATAACTTTAATAAAATTAAACAATTATTGAAGACTTAGAAATGGTGTTACTAGACCAGAGTCATTTTTTAATTTTTTTTTTTTTAATTTTCTCCCCTTTGTCCTGTTCGGCATTGTGGCACTCAGAGTTGTTGTCTGAGTGTCGAGGTGATGCCCAACAGATTTACATTCACAAGCAGAGCATGATGGCTGGCCTCAATGCTCCACTTGCTATATAAATAAAACTTTATTAGAATTTGCTTTGGGTTTGTTTAAGATGTAATGGACATGTGGATGAAAAGACAGAAAAAAACAAAGGTAGAAAAGTGAGAGAAGGGTTAAAAGGGAAAGAAGGAGATAGGAGTAGAGGAGATAGAGAGGTATAAGGAGAACACAAATCAACATCATTGAAGTCTGCATCTAGACCTGCGGAGAGAAAAAAGACAAAACCGAGAAACCACAACAACAAACAACATATACAGTATAATGATACTTAACATCATTAGAAAGTATTTTATACGGTACATGGTAATACAAAATGTATTTAGTGGCCACCACAACCAAACTGAGTATCTGAAAAACACCTGAATCTAAAAACCTTTGTGAGCATGCTCGTCATTATTAGATTTCAGAAAGGCCCTGCAGGTGTTGTTTTTTTAATTTGTTTTTTTATTTGATCATTTTTTAATTTTTTGTTACATCCAGGCTGAGTCCACCCATCCCCTCCCATGGCCCACCTTCCCCCCACCAACTGTATCACCCCCCACGGTAGAAGCCCCAAAGCCCACCAATGCACTGAGAGCCCCCAGGCCAGGGCCGGGCACCAGCGCATGCACTGGCCCAAGACCCCGACAACATACCCGCCAAGACCCAAGACCCCCGGCCCAAGCCGGAACCACAGTCTGGAAGCAACACTCCCCCAGAACCTGAGCCCGCTCCCACCCCAAACCCACCCAGGAGCAGCCAAGTCACCAGGACAACAACCTATGTCTGCCAGTACAGACCGCCCAGAAGCCTGCATGCAGCCAGGAGAGGTCATTGCCCAGAACCACTAAAGTCACCTCCCCAGTCAGGTGCCACTGCCCTGGGCCCACGACCCCCTCCATTGACCTGTGTAATGTACTCTATGGAGGATTGTGTATTGTATTAATTGTAAATTCGAGTTTTTAATCATTTTAAAAGTTCTTAGATCTGAAACCAGAAGTTTTGGTCAAAGTTGACTGACAAGTCTGTCTCCCATTTTACAATGGTATGAGTCATTTTAGGATACAGTACCGGTAATTCCCTTTGACTTCATTCCCGCTCATACTGTTAGCTCGTCATTAGTCAGAATTAAACTCCATTTCTCCAAATTGAGCTATCTATAACAGGTAAGATATTCACTGTTCATATTCTTTCCACAGAACCCACTTAAAAAGCGATGAACCATTACTTTAGGTCTGAAAGACATGCAGTATACAGTATCATTGTGCTGACTAAAACTCAATTTAACCCATGTTTTTATACGGTTACCTATGATTTGTTCTATTTTATGTAAAATAAATAAACACAATCGTAGTGCCCAATGAATCTTGTAATTTTTCAACTAGCTGCCTGACTCAATTGAAACCTTTTAAGCTAATGTCAGAAATGTTTCAGTCAGGAGTCCAGAGCAGGTCTTTTATTAGGCCACACAGTTTTGATGTTTGGAGATGTGTCATTGTCCACAGGGTAATTATAAACACTTTGTGTTACAAAACATTGTACTACATCACTCCAAATGCAAAAATAAAAAATCCAATCATCCACTCAGCATCTGAGGAGAACCCACTTGTTTGAAACCAGGCTGTGCTGGTCAGGAGCTTTAGTAATTGGTGTCTCAGAGGGAAGCAAATTATTGCAATGTGGACTGAATCATTAATGGAGTCACAATCTCCAGTCGTGCTCCACCTGGATGGAATATAAATGCCTCAGAGGAACATGGTGTAAAATACTTCAACTCGACTGGTAGACACAAAGTGAGGAGACGCTGTGACACTGTTCACACAGTGCTTTCTTTTTTCCCTTTTCCTTCTTTGGCAAGAGAGCATTTGCTGTTGCATTCAGACTACGCCAACAAGAACGAGCTGCTTTACAGTCGTAAAGCTGCACAGAGCTGATCACCGCTTGAACGCCGCTCCTGTAGTTAGAGGAAAATGTCCTGCTCGCCACTTAGCAAGTAGCAGTACCACTCAGTTTCCTCTGCTCCTAGAAATAACAAATTAAGCAGATTTAGGTCCATCAGAGCAGGTAATGCTTATATTTGCTTATTAGTACGCCACAAGGGATTTTAAAAATCACTTAGTCCGGGGATTCCCAGACTGTGAGGCACGTCTGCTCCTTACTTTGGTCTGTTCATTCATGGAACAGTGTTTTAGCTTTTGTTACGAGTCCAACTCGTTTTGGTGTTACACAAAGCACGTTACCATGGGGATCAGATGGATGGACCGCGTGCTGTGCGGTGTGCAGAGAGGGTCCACTCCTTCCTGTGCAGCCGGCGCACGACTCAGATACAGATGGAGAGGGAGGAGTTTATCTCTTTACTGCAGGGAAGTTTGCCGGCAGGCGGATGTGTCCCTTTAAATCACGGACTGACGGTCAGACTGATGATGGTCGAGGGGAGTAAACGTGAGCTGGACTTGTAAAAATATAAGCCAACTGATGACACGTTGTTAGAAATGTTGTTTAAACTTTGTTGATTCACCATGTGTCACGTTAGTCAGTGAGAGATGGACAGAAAAAAAGCTGCTTCAAATGAAAGAAGAGATAATGGCCAAAAAGACAACAGAAATGCACAAACACATTTAATTTGCAGATGACTAAAGTTGGATGTGATTTAGTGATGTTGTATTAAATGCTAACTTTGAAGACATTAAGGAGTCATGGTTTAATTACATCACTTTACTTTCTGTTTAGTAATTTAGCTACTCGTTGACAGGAAGTGCTTCTCCTCATTTCACCAATCAGGTCCAACACTGACTCATGGTGTCGTTTTTAAACAGGCACTAACAACAACCCAAAACTAAACAGAACCAACAGGACAACCCATCTGAACACTAAATGTGAAGAGGTCCACCCACTTCTGTCCCAAGATTACCCAGAAGGCCCTGTGGCTCACCCAGCCTCTTGTGTTCAAGAACATGTAATTTCAAAGTCAGACCAGTAACCTACAGAACTTTCTGTTTCTGTATAATGTTATAACGTAATGAAACCAAAACACAACTTTAAATTTAAAAATGATCAGTGCAAAACTAAATGAGATAGCCTGATGCTGCTCAATAATCCAGGTAAAAAAAATCTAAAATGAGAAGTCAAGTCCTCTGGATGGATTCTTCTTGTTGAAAACGTTTCGTCTTTTATCCAAAAATCTTATTCGGTCTGAGGAGCTGCAACAAACTCAGTCTTATAAATAGCACCTTTGTTGGTGACATCCAGAACTAGCTGTTCACATGATAAACGAGGACCATCAGCCTAATGACTGATCGTAAATGTGATATTTAACCTTTGATTTTTCTAAGAAACTAAAAACTCTGCGTGGATTTTTGAATTTGCAGGTTGCAATTGAACAAATACCAAATCTTCATGCAGTAACAAAAAAATAAAAAATGTAAAAAATATAAACACCTGCAGGACCTTCCTGAAATCCTACAGCTTCCTGTTTTGAGCTCACCCCCTCTACATCGACTTTGCGATTGGTTAATTTTCCAGTCAGTTACTAAAAAAAACTCCTGCAGAGACTGCCTGAGCTCAGCCTTCTCTGTTGACGGTGAAGTCCTGACCAATGAGAAAGAACCTTCAAACATGTTTCTGCCTGGAGACAAACGTTTAAAACAATCTGATTGGCTAGCTGGATTATCATGTCATGCTCATCTGCAAAGTAGTTACAGAAAATAAGAGAAATGAGCAACCCAAAAAACTGCATTGTAAATAAATATTTTATATAAAATAAATATAGAATAAAAATGTATATGCATCATTTCATATGTGCTGAACTCTTGAGCCTTCTCTGAAGGCGTCGAAGGCCCCGAGGGTTCCCTCTGTTAATTTGAATATATTTTGCTGCTGGAATTACAGTGAAGAATAAAAGATTAAAAAGGAATTGTTTGTGTGACTGAAAACTGTCAGCAGACAGTATGGTTTCATTTAAACTAATTTATGTACATTTTTATTGTCGTCTTATGGAACAAATTACATTTTTTGCATTTAATCATCGATATGTGCATCGCTGTTGTATTTAAGCAGCTCCTCTGGCTTTGCTAATCTACTTGTATGAGACATTTATAGTTAATTAGCTGTAGATGCTCCTCTCTGAGTGGACGGAGCTCACCTTCTCTGTAAACTGCAGACTGGTCCACAGGGACAGGTGCTGCTGGACCATCACCGGCTGGTACGCCCTCCTGTTCTGAGAAGAGGGCAGCTCCGGCAGAGGCTGGCCTGAAAACAACATAGAAACATACGCACACTTTGACTCGTCCGGGTAAAAGTGGCGTTAGAACATCAATGTTTCAACTAACATTATTTTACAACTAAAAATATGTTGCAGCAAGAGACTAAATCTGTTTGTAAAAAGTCAAATTAGAAAATAATACATAAATAACATCCTGGGAGCTGTTGGTAAATTAAAATGCTTTCAATTATATATTGTGTTTTTAATTAAACAAAAATCAGTGAAGTCATTTTAATTTGGGAACCTCCCACTGAACTATTAAACTTTTTATTAATTTCCTGCTTCAACTCTCAAACATCTGCATCACTCAGTCCAAACCGTTCAAAAACAACCTTTTAAAGTCTCCGTGGGCAAGCTCTTTGCCAGCTTGTGTTCTGGTTTGCAAACGGTCTCGTTACAACCAGAACCAGCAGTTGTCAGAGTCGTCGGCTGCTTTTAAAGGCGTTAAAGCTTACAGAAACACCAGCAGTCCCTCTAGGAAAGTCTTCACAGCCTTTCACCGAACGGTAAAAGCTGGCTTCCGAGGATAACGGTTAACACTTTTTCTAAACAACTATTTCTGGGTCCAACACGCCGACACTTTCAAATCAGAACCTTCAGTTGGGCCGTGCATCAAATATTTTTAACGACGGCTTACAAGTTCAACAATAATTACTAGTAGATGAGAACATCCATATCTTCTATTATGAGATTATTTTTTAGATATTATAAAAAGGATTTTCTTAAGATTTTTCACAGCAAACTAACAAACTGCAATTTGTGTATTTTTTGGGGTCGATGCAAAAGCTCTGAAGCCTCATTATTACCGTACTTTCCTCCGTATACGTCTCACTAAGACTGTCGCGATGAACAATAAATTGTTTAATCGCACGATAAATGAAAATTATCAACCTCATTTTCATTTATCAGCTCCATCGTTTCTTCTTCTCTCGCTTTCTCCTGAAGACACTGGATGTTAAAAGGCTCAGCTCCGGTGCTCTTCACTGATCCCGCCCTTTCTCTTTTCTCTTTAAAATCCATTTTAATGATCCAAAATTGCATTGTTGGATTGTTAAAAGCAGCTAAATTGAGAAGCTAAGCTATGAGCTAAGCTAACAGGCCGATCTCTGGTATAAACCTCCATCTTGTCAAGCTCCAAAATTCATTGTTGAAACTAGGCATGTAACGAGATCTCGTTGTACGAGATCTCGCGATATTAAACTCCCGCGATATCTCTCGTTGAGAGGTAACGTTGTCTCGCGAGATGCTAATGCTAGCGCTAGCAGAGCCCCTAGCAAGTCAGCGTCACGGACAGCATGGCTTCGCCGGATGAAGTTGCTATAGAAGACGCCCCAACTACTGATGGAGGGTCCCGGTGCCGCAGACGAGACGCCTCTACATTGATGGAGGGTCCCGGCGCTGCCGACGCTGCCCCGAATGTAAAGACACGCGTGTAAACACCGGTGTGACCGGTGTTGCCAGATAGAGTCCCACCCACCCAAAGCACTCTTTACCCGCAAAAGGCAGAAGGAAAATCGCGGTGAACCGCCCAATCTGGCAACACTGGTGAGTGACGGCTGCAGATTCAGCGCTGATGCGGATATTTATGTTCAATTTTTGGAAAGTCCTGCGTGAATATCTATTTTTTTTAACAAAGTTGAACGTTCTAAGGTCTAAGGAGATTCAATCAGTAAAATGAAGACATCAGTTGGGTTTGTAATACATGTTAAAACAGAATAAAAGCCTTTTTGCGGCATAAAACCGATCTTTGAAGTTTTCTTGAACTAATGTTAAAATCTCGTCTCGTTCTCGCGAGATCTGTGATTTTCTCGTGTCGTCTCGTCTCGTGAGTTTTGTGTATCGTTACACCCCTAGTTGAAACCCATGCTTTCATGTAAAAAGTTGTTTTCTCTGCAAAAAGAAGCTGAGAACTTGTTTACTGATTTTTATTACAAGCTTTGCGTGACAATGCTATGCTAAAGAGCGCAAACCATACAGAGTGTCCGCCATTTTGAGAACCGAGAACAAGGAAGGAGAGACAGCCCAAGTCACGTCAAGAGGCCTCCCTCACATATCCTTAGAGACACACTGCTCAACTATCCATCCTTTGCTTTAAACAGTCTTATACTGCCATCCGGTGGTCAAAAAAGGTAATACACTCAAAACAAATTAGCCAACATTTTTTCTTAATTTTTACAAAAATTACAAATTATTTTAAAATTTCAAACAATATCATCGTTTATCGCAATAATTTACGAGACAATTAATCACAGAGCAAGATTTGTTATTGTGTCAGCCCTACGTCGCACCACCGTATAAGTCGCATCAGTCCAAATAGGCCTAAAAGTGGGAAAAAAACAAATATGTTGCTTCGCCGTATAGGTCGCATTTATTATGCATCACCACTGACAACCTGGAAATGTGGGCCGGTGTGCCAAAAATCAATTGGCTGCCAAATGTCGGCCGCAGGAGCGTGCATGGGAGGACTTTAACAAGAATGTCACAAGATTACCTCTTAAAAACAATTACAGTATTTATTTGCTCCAAATTATAGCAAATGTGTGTCTCAGCCTAACTTTTCCTTAATAAAATGTACTTTAACCGTCAAATCAGCTGCATTTCAAAAGCCAATTCGCAGATGCGGGAGCACACAGAGGACGACTCGCGCATTTCTTTTAAAATTTCCAAAATAGCCACCTAAAAACTATTGATTGCTCAACATTATAGCAGTGTGTCTCAGTTGAACTTTTCCTTAATAAATTCACTTTTAACAATCAAATCAGCTGCATTTCTCCTGGGTGGTGTGGTGAAATTAAGCTGATTTAATGTTAGCTGCAGGAGTTCCGGAGCAAGACGAAGGTGGCCTGTATGGCAAGCCAAGTGTCTCATTAATAGCCATTTTTACCTATTAATGACACACTTGGCTTACCATAAAACTTGACCCCCGCTAGCGGCTGAAAATGGCAGTGTTCAATATTTTCCATGTTAGAATGAATGAAATCATCAAATCTCAGCCAAAAATTAGTTTATAAATATGAAGGAAAAAAACATAAATAAGTTGCTGTATAAGTCGCAGGGCATGCTAATTTATGCAAAAAGGTGCAACGTATACAGCGAAAAGTACAGTTGTAACTGTTAAAAGCATTTGTTCTGTATCTTGTTACACAAGAAAAAAATATGTGATCTCTAAAAAAAAAAGTGTCTGAGGCCTTTTTTAAGACGCCCATAATAAACGTTAGCTCTCGAACAGAGCAGCCTGAAGTTAGGTTGTGCTGAAACAAACCCACTAACTGATGTGATTTACATCGTTTGGCAGGCGGACCACAGAAGCACAACTGGATCTAATTAAAGAATTGGGTCGTGTTTGAGGCTGCTGAACCAAACAAAGGATGCTTCCTCTCATCTTCAGGCCACTGCTCGTCATTCAGCAGACTCCAAAACAGAAAGATGACTCGGCATCATGGCAGCCTTTCCAACTCTCTTCAATCACCTCACAAAGAGGAAAATTATTCCTCTGTCCTGTTGTAGTCGTGTCCACGTGGTCCAAAACTGCTTCTGCTCACAAAACACTTGAAACAAAACCCATACTGTGTGTGGTTCACAAAGAGACATAAATGTGAGGTTCTGATTGTTGAGGCATACGCATGCATACACACACACACACTCACAAATTTTCTGGTAATAACACACAAAGTTGTCCTGTCTGATCCAACAGAACCAGTCAGCAGGATCAGGTAAAGTGGCGAGAGGAGAGGACGTGCAGAGCACCTGAGCAACAGCGTTCAACACTTACTGTGGTAGCGGCTGAATACATTCCTCAGAAGTTGATACTTGGTGGTGTAATCCCCGGCCTCGGATAATGGAGCATCGTAATCTGAAAGATAATGCGCTATCAGAACAGCAGGCCCAGGAGCAGGGGGGAGGCGGGGCACCTCTCACCATGGCAGATGCTTTTTGTGCTCCCGCTATCACACATCTGGAGGCAGCAACGGGCCGCTACACACTCTGGGTTATCTCGACACAAAATGAAGCCTTTTGGAAGCAAAAGGCTTTCAAAGAGTAAACACAGGAGGGAAAGGACTCCTGAAGGTCAGAGGTGGTTTTTAAAGCTCCCGTTTAAAAACAAAAAGCTTAAGAACAGACTAAAACAGATTAAACCACCTCTAATTTACATTTTGATGTGTTTAATACATCAGCTGCTGCCATGAAAAGAGGACAAGCATGTAAATGTGTGATTCTCTACATGTGTCAAACCTGTCTGTTAGCGACATAGATCACAAAACACCGGATGGATTTTAATGAACTTCTCACTGCATGTACATCTACAGCTCGTTAACTCTCAGAGTTAGTTAACTTGATTCAAGATGGCTGCCATGGCTAATAATCCAGAGCAAACATAAAAATGAGTATAACTCGTTCAGTTTTACAGATGCTGAGCTAAAATATCCAAGGTCCATGGTATAGGACCAGTTTAAAGGGACGGTTTATTTCAAATATGGGAGTTGAATTATGGAAAGTTTTGGAAATTGATGCTAAAGATGTTGACTCGGTGATTAAATTTTAAAAAAATTAAATTTAAATTGTTCACAAAATACTAAAGATGGATGAACAAAATTCTAAAGTTTATGTTAAGCGTCTAACATACTAATCATTGTTGATTGTGAAAATTACTCTTTTCAACTGTTATTTCTATAATGATTATGTTTTGAATTGATTGTTTGAAATAGTTTTGTTTTTGAAAAAAAGGGGCAGACATAATAAGAATTCTTCTTTCTGCCACCTTTCATTTTATGTATTATTTTTTCACATATTTATGAAATGTTTTTTCTTTATGTTTCAATGTAAAATGAATAAATAAAAAAATAAAATAAAAAAATATATGATGGTAGTAGCTGAGAGTCAGTCACAACACATACGCTGTGGGCTAACGGATCACATTACATCAGGGCTGTTCAACTGGTGGCCCGGGGGCCAAATCAGGCCCACAGGTGAGCTCAGTTCAGCCTGTGAGTGAGTTCATTTTTAAATACAACTAGATATTTAACCATAAAACAAACATTAATAATAATAACTAATGGATATCTGGCCCCTGAGCTCATGGCTTTCAGCAACTGCACCCCCCTGACTAGTTTAGTTGAATAGTCCAGCATTGGATTTTTGTTTAGCACAGCCGAGGGCGCCATGCATTCCTTCGAGGAACGTTAGTTTACGGCTCATTCTTCGTGCACATGTTCAAATTTCACAACACTGGATCAGAATGAGGCTCAGAAAGACTCAGAAACATCTGCTGTCTGACCAAAAGAGTAAATTATTATTATTAATCATTATTAATTATTAATTATTATTATCATTATTATCATTATTATCATTATTATCATTATTATCATTATTATCATTATTATCATTATTATTGTTAGGCTTTGCCTTCTGCTACTGCCCTAACATTATTTATCTAACTCCAGACCAGCATGCACATCATTGAACCACAGCTTTCAGGATTTAAACTGCCAGAATATGTTGGTGATGAGCATAAACTCAAACACTGCCCAGGCTTTAAACAGTTTCTATAGTTATAAATATTGTTAAAACAGCACTGAATGGTCAGTTCGTGTATCTCAGAGGAAAGGCGAGTGGAAACAGTAGAAAAGCACATGTTTCAAGCAACAGACCAAACGCAGACACTTAGAAACACTCATCAGGTGTGGTGAAGTCATAAAAGTAGTTCCATTCATTCAGGTAAACACATCACAGCCGTTAGTTGTGATGTGGAGTTCAGGAGTTTTCTATGAAAGTGAAAGAACAGTGTTTTAAAATAGAAAACAAATTGTTAACTGAAGGAGCCACACTGCAGTGTAGCCTCATGAGAAGTGAGCCCGACATGACCTGGGTGGAGTCTGCCATGCTTCACACAGTGAAACGGAAGAGCAACTCTAAACATTTCATCAGAAAAGAGTTTTACTCAGTTGACAAATCTACACATCAGATTGAAAATAATCAATAAAAAGCAAAGCCGTCTGGTCCGTCTGAACCTACCGTAGCTTGTAACCATGGGTTTAGGTGCTGGCAGTCCAACAGCTAGAGCCCCATTCATAAAGCCAAAGTTGGTTCCTCCATGAAACATGTAAAGATTGATGGACATGTCCAGCGTCAGGACCTGTGTCACCACCTGGATCATATCTGACAATGAAAATGAAAACACACTCATTAAACTCTGCAGTCTTGTGTTGTGGTTCTGACAGCTGGACGTGCTGCAGTCTGAACCGTCAAATGTGCCTCCTCCGTCTGGCTTTGTTTTACTGCTGGGAATGCTTTCTGCAGAACAATGGTGTGTTGTTTTACATCCACTGAATTAGAGAAAAAAAAGCTTTGTCTTTACAATGTTTTTTTTTTATTACAATGTGGATGTTCAGGTATAAACAAAGGTTCCTTCCTCTAGTGAGCTGTACTGTACGTAGTTGTGTTTCATTATAAACAATGAACAAATCAAGAAAATATTTTAAATTTAAACTAGTTCCACTTTGTTTCTTAGCTGACAGTATACAGTATGTGGTTTTGGTTATTTTTAGTAGCCTTTTGTGTTTAATGTGAGGTTTATTTGTTTTTGTTCATGTTGGGCTGAACAATTAATTGCATTTGCAATAATATCGCAATATGATCAAACGAGATTTTCTAATCGCGAAGGCTGCAATTTGACTGGTCATGTGACACAAATCTTTATTAACACTTTAAAAAAAACACCACAAAGAATTGTACGATGGTTGCATGGCTAGAATGACAACAACCAGTGTTTCAACTTCAAGTAAGCAAAGTATCAGCCGACAGGGATCACTGACCGAACTGTTTGAACTTCAAACAGTAATTTTTTTATATCTAATTTTTTATATTTATTTATTAACGGTCATGTGAAGTTCAGACAGTAGTTAGGAAGTTCACTTAACATGTTTACTATTATGTTTATCAAACAAGAAAAAATTGAAATTGTGAAAAGAAAAGGCATAGATTTGTTTGCTTCGTTGTAATCTCTGCTTTAAATAAATCTGACATTGTTTTTTATAAAACAGATTGATTTATTGCTTCTTTTTGTTGATACTTGAGTAGATTTAAAAAATAATAATTGCATTGCAATTTATAGAAAAAAAATTGCAATTAGATTATTTTCCAAAATCGTTCAGCCCTAGTTCATGATGGGTTTTTTGTGTTTAGTTCAGGAAGAAGCAGATAAAGAGGATGGATGGATGGATGGATGTTCTCTGTACCAGAATCACTGTTTCAGCTCCTGTCCCGCCCTGCTACACCTGTTCCCAGTCACCATCAGTGTCGCATGTCTTCAGTGTCCTCCTCAGCTCCACTCCAATATTCCTCTGATCTGTCTGACACTCAGCAGTCTGTCGTTGTGTCTCCTGTCAGGCGTCTCTGCAACTTTCTGTTTCATTATTTGTTCTTATTTGCTGCCACACCAGGTTTAGAAACATTAAACCTCTAAGGTTTATTTAAATTATTCATGTTCTGTCTGTAGTCTTGTGTCCAGTCCTCTAAGTGACATTAGCACAGGATAAATAAATAAAAAGATTACTCTCATTTATTCAGTTACATGTAAAAACAAAATGACATTTAGGACAATTAGGTGCAAAATGTCTTCTTTTTTTTTACCAGCATTAACTCTGAGTGTGTCAACAGCC